>JAIZAY010000150.1:0-97462 GCA_029531755.1 Holothuria leucospilota
ACTCTTATGAGCCCCCCCCCCCCTTCCATCTAACCATAATGGGCATGGAATACATAATTATATTCTTTATTCTCCCAATTAGCATTACACGCATGACTCATGACTTTGGCAAGCAGAATGTTCTCAACCTTGACCGCCATGTTTAGATTATGTGGCAGTCGGAGTACAAAAAGAGGGCAGCGCCATGCTAAAGGATGACAAACCAAAAACTCTGTATTAACGATATTAAAAAAAATCAGTGCCAAGTTTGGAGTGGAATGTTGAGAATGGTGAGAGTCAGAACACATCGCCAAACACATCTGCCATACCTATGGCTTACTGTAAACTATTCAACAAGAAACCAATGTCTGTAGCCAAGCACATGGAATTCGCATCCTCGAAACTTCAGTCCATGCCAAGTATGTGTTTTTCTTTTTTAAGTTATTTACCTTTTCTTATCTAACTGACACTACATAACAACATTTGTGTTGATGTGTTGTTAAATCCCATCTAACTACCCCATGCCAAGTATGTGAACAGTGGGAAACTGCAGGCTAAGGTGGCGAGACAGAAGAAAAGAAAATTTCCAAAACATTCAGAGGAGAGATGTCATAGGTCCTTGGCTCTTATGCATCCATGGTTCAAAAAGTACCATAACTTGAAGAAAGGTTCCAGTAGTACATGACCCCCGATGAATTTAAGTGTGGTCGGATGCCAACAAAATTGCTAGTGAAGCATTGGATGGACCTCCCTGTCAGCACCCTGTTTTGCCTCAGTTGCCTGAAAGGAAGCACAGGTTTAGCAGAAAGTGACACCTGTTGGTGTAATCTGTGTAAGCAAGTTTTCCCTCTTTCTGAGGTGTCATCTCCATAGGGAATATTTCATCAGGTAAGTGTCTCTGGTCCCCAGTCTACATGTACACTGTGCTCAAAGCAACCATCCCACTACAGGATGCTGAGAAACATCTATGTGGACCAAGTATTCTACAGCGCCCCCTTGACACCCCGTTGACACCAGCTATGGAGGCAATAGGCTCACATATCTTGAAATCAAAGTTAAGGCAGTCTTCTCTGATGGAGCTACCGTGTCCTTCAAAACTCGAGGACAGGTAAATTAAGTCATTAATTTATTTTCTTGGAAACAGCTCAGTTTACTTGCAAAATCCAGGACGGACTACAACATCTACGACTGGCAAATATTAACTGTTGCATCATTGTTGAGCTTTGTTTGCATAAACAAGACAGGTAAATTATTCAATGATTTTCAAGTATCAATTCACTATTACACTGAAAACTGAGCTCCTGAAAACATTAGCACGTATTATAAAATGGAACTTAATTCAGAAAATTGTGTGGAGTCAAAATTTAGGAATGTCGGTTATCTAATAGTTGAAGAATAACAAATAAAATGGGAGGGAATTTAAAAATAATTAAAACAAATGAATAATATAAAACACCTTCTTAAAAACTTAAAAAACTGAACAGAGTTTAAATATCTAGTTTTATACTACATTCTCTCATTTTAAACACTGACAGCCAATCCCAAGTGATCGGACATCCACTAAAGCCAAGGAAAGACAAGCAACGTGGCTCTTCCTGCCACTGTTCGAAAGACGATGTCACCTTTTAGCCCCAAAACACGAGAAATTCTAAGTAAAGGAATGTTCCTGGGCCTGCAGCTCGTCCAGGAAGTCAAAACAATTACCAAAGGAAAGACCTTGGAAGGTTACCCTCGAGCAGCTGAAGCCTGTCTAGAGTGACAATTCCAAAGGGGGATCTTTTCTGACGGTGTGAAGGCAGGGAATTGTAACCACCTGGAAAAAGGCAAGAGAATCTGAAAAGGGTAAGCTGCATCTAGATGTAACACTCTCCCTTCCCTTCATATCCCCAATGTGATGGGGGCAAAAAACTGTATGAGACACAGGATTTATGTACAAATCAAATCTGTTTTCTGAAAAGCCCTGACGTGGTGTCAAACTTATTTTCTCTGATTCTTGTCTAAATACCATGGTAAATTTGGGACAAAGTGATAATTAAGGGCCTTTTAATCTGTAAGAAATCAAAACATGTTTAAAACATTGAAAAACTGTTTTGTATATGTACAGGTGGGTAAGGACAGCATCGGTATCACATCTGAGAGTGAAGGGGTTCCATTGCGCGAGAGGAACAGAAGGGCATCATCATTGATTAATGAACGAGGCAGAATGGGTGTCTAATGTTACACAAGGAGGATGATGGGGGGACCATCATCAAGACTACGCCAATTGGTTGGAGGTCAAATCCTTGAGGCCAGAAGACTTTTTACATCAGTTGGAATGTACTTGACAGGTATAGTTGAAAACTGTATTTGAGTCAAGGTTCCAGTCTTAAGTTTACAAAAATTGTAAATTATGAGCCTTAAAAGTTGTCACTGATATTTTCAGACTTGCACTCCTTCGTAAATGGAAATGATGCCATACCCACCCAGAAGAGATCTGGGCTTCAAATTGGGGAATACAAAGGTGGAGGAAATTAAATTTAAGCAGTGTCTTCCAGTTTGGCTAATGTGGATCATTCCCGAACTACCCCCAGAATAACTGTTGTGGTAAACCATATTTGATGCCGATGGATACCATGGCAAACTTGAAAAATTGGGACTCCGCACAGCGCTGCCTACAAACTCCTTAGGAATTACCCAAAATGATGTGGAAGTACAATTATATTATATATATATATATATATATCTATTCTATCTATATATCTATATTATAATTTATATATATATATATATATATATATATATATATATATATATATAGTGGCAAGCCAGAAGCAAAGCCGGGCAAAAAAGGGAGACATAATGTACAGCCAGGACTAAATTCAAAATGAAATGAATGAAAACCGAAGACATATCGATTTGATATGAAAATAAAAACAAATGTTTTCAACCAAGTTAATTTTATGTTGAACTTTTTTGCATGTTTGGAGCACAGTAGAATTCTCTTAATTGTGGGGTGGAATTATCTGGCTAAACCTTTGCTTGACCTCTCAGTAATTACTATTTCTCAACAAGCGACAAGACACTGAGAATCTTCCTTTTTGGAGACTACGAATACCTCTGCAGAGTTCATGGAATAACAGGAGCCAGTGGTAATTTTTTTTGTATACAATCCTAATTTAAACTACACGTAGATATGAAGATACGTAATACAGTCCATCCTATCACAGCTATGCCCATAGGATAAAAATACATGGATACCTGCAGTAAGGTAGACTAGATGAACACAGTGGTATAGCCAGGTAGAGGCAGTGGCGTAAACTTTAATGAGGATGGCTAAAAGGTAGGCATATCCTTTTGCAATGAAGGAAAGCCTTGGGTGGCAAACTTTGGGAGAGGGTGGATGTTCTTATGTTTAGCTGCAGAACTGATTGAATAAAACCTTTCTATCAAAACAAGTAATGAATTTCGCTTTTGTTGAAGATGGCAAAGTCCATTTGTTCATTTCAGGTCGTCACTGCTGTCTATGGTGTACAGTGACCAAAGAGCAAATGAGAGTACCATTGGATCAGAGAGGACAGTACCCTCTGAGGTGTTTGGATACTATCAGAGAAGATTTGAAGAAGTTTCAGGATAACGGTGCCAGGCCATCGACTGCCAAAGAGTTCCGCAATGTCATAGATGAGCCTCTCTTTGATATTCCGCTAAACCAGGTAAAATTTTGGGTGATTAAGAAAAGTTCCAGACTGTTCAAAACCAAATTATGGTTTGCTTACCTGTAATTTTATTTGTAAGTTCAGTTTATGACAATTGCTTTGTTTTCTGTTTTGCAGGTATGCCCACCAGGACTACACATCAGCTTGGGCTTATTTCTAAAGCACTTCAACAGCTTTGAAGCTGCTTGCCACATCCTTGATATGAAGATTGCAAGGTAGGTTGGAGAAACCCCTGATGGAAGCACAAGGAACTTTCAGGATGCGGTGGAAGTTTTCACAAGAGCCCGCAAAAAGGATGAAGAGGCAGACAGCCTAGCTGATGGTGCAAAACTCATGCTGGAACATCTGGTATCAGTCCAAGTTCCAGAGCAAGCAGCTATTTACCACCAGACTATACAGGACTACCTAAGAAAGAGACAAACTTGTAAGTAATACATACTATTGATGTGATTTTAACATGAGGTCATCTGCAAGTCCTCAATGCCACAATACTCCAAAGCTCCTTAAGCGAATAGTTAAATTTTTCTTCTCTGTTTTGTCTAGCATCAGGAAGCAAGGAGCATGAGAGATACAAACCTTCCACAAGAAAACGGGCCACTTGTGAGACAGCTGGACAAAACCCTACGAACGTTCCGTGTAAGTCGACAAGCCTTTCACGGGAAAAGCTTGTTGGCAACCACGTGAGTGTTATATTACTGAAGTTTTACACCTGTTGAAAATTTTCATTTATTCATCGACGGCTCACTGCAATTTTTTCTTCAAATTTTAGATCCACTCGTGAATTGTGGAAAATAGAAATTCTGAAACTTCATATACCTTATCGAAAGTGTCTTCATTTTGACAGGTGATAACTCTTTCTGTACCTAACAGATTAATAAATCACAGGAGAAAAGGGGAAAAAAAGATGAAGGCTCCAAGGCATTCATTTACAAAAAATATTCATATATACACAGGAAAATTGTATGGCCGTTACCTGCATAACGCTTCTTCAATTGGATGAGGAATCACCGATCCACTGCCATTGAATGCAGCTTAGACAACTGTCTTCGGCTTCCTGTCCTCGATGACTTTGAGAGCCATGAGGTATTCAGCACAATCTTCACCAAGCCGCTGACCTGTGTGCTGCTCAAACACCTTTAGCTCTTGATGAAGGCTGGTGAAATAAGAATGTACAGAAATAAACATTTGTTTTGTGTAACAATGATTTTTAGAAACAATTGCCCCTATCCCCAACCCCCATCATTCCAGTGGGACTTCATTCTTTAAATACGTTTACGCTTTACAGGGCAAATTGCCCCATTCAAGACAGTTCCAATTTGTGCAACTAGATTACCTCTAGCCCCTTCCTAGTCACATTCTCGTCGACTGCCATGAATACTCCCATATTCGTCAGAAGTATTACACTGTGCCAGACATGAGGACATTGTTTGAGCACGTAGATCCCTTTCTCATTTTGGAATTTCTCAAAGAAAGTAACCTTTACAGGAAGTTTTGACATGACTCCCGCATTTGCTTTTGTCTAGACTTTTTAGGATTTTTCCCAATGTTTTTCTTTTTTAGTTTTACCTTTCTTATCTAGCTGACACTACATAACACATTTGTGTTGATGTGTCGTTAAATCCCATCTAACTAACTAATCTAGCCCCTCCCAACACTATCTTAAGCTCCTCCTTGTGCGCTCCTCCTTGTGCAGTCACAAACCTAGTTTATTACCTAAGGCCATATCCTGGTGGGCATACAAGGCCCTAATGAGGGCAGAACACTGCGGGCATACTGTGTATTGTGAGCTACCCTGCACCTTTGGAATTTTCAACTTTCACATCAAAGAGCAGTCACCAAATGAGTGTTGCTCTCCCCCGACAAAAAAGTGCCCTGGGGTGATCAGTGTCTGTATTTAAAGACAGGCAGTCATCACCCCCAAAGTACTTTTTTGGGATGGGTATCAACATTCTCAATTGGATACTGCTCTTTGACTGACATCAAAGTTTCAAAATTCAAATGATGCAGAGTAACTCACATTCCACACAAAGCAGAGAGATTGTTTGGATTACACATTATTGCCTTATATGCTCACCAGTCATGGGATGAAGCAATAAAATAGGTTTGTTTTTTGCAAGGAGCATCAAGCCATATACAGTGATGGGAGGAGCTACAAGTTGCTTAGGTGAGAGAATTTGAACTGCCTAGAATTATGAGAATTTCCCTTTAAGTATGCAATGAAATTGCTCTTCACCTAATGTGGAAGAGTGTTAATCTCCTGTGGCTGACTTAATAGGGCCAGATCACCCAAACTAGCTACAAGTGAGTTTGCCTTAAGATTAGAGATTCACACACCGAGGAATAGAGTGCATTCTAGAGATCTGACTAACAAGTTTGAACCGAATTTCAGAAATACCTTTGGTCAAATAAGAGAGAAAAAACTTTTCCTAACATCAGGAGCCTGTGTACTGCAAAGATTGATAAAGCTCCTTGTTTTGGAATACATACCAAACACTAAGAATGGTCTTTAATGATTTCACCTTTTACCCAATTCTGTTCTTCAGGTGTATGATGAAATACTCTCTATGTCCAACAGTGATGGCTATGTAACACTTTTATTTAGTGTTACAGTTAAAGCCGAGACTGATGGAAAGAATAAAGGAAACAGCACTCCAGCCCTTTAAATCTATTAATCCTACTATTATAGAAACACGGTACAAAGTTCCTAGTAATAATCAAGATGAAGTTACGGCCTACTAGTTACACTGCAGTAGCAATAGCTAGCTGGCAGGGACAAGACTTCTGCATAGAAGGAAGACTAAAACGCAACTCCCCTTCTCTCTCTTAATTTCACACGCTTTCTACCTTATCCAGGGAAAAAAACACATGGCTTAACTTAATGAATATATTTGACGTAAAAACAATGCTCTCCCTGTGTCTATTAATGCATACCTCTGAACAACCAGCAGGGAGGTCTGGGAGACAGCGAGATACTATCCCCTAGGCACTGGCGGATGTCCAGTGACTCACACGAGAGTACCTTTACACCTAACTAGCAGGGAGGTCTTTACAACATAACCGGGTAAGAACCGGCGGAAACTCCTTCAGAAAACCATGCACAACTCAATGTATTCAGAGCAGCGAAAAATTTCATGGCAGGGACACACACGCACAAAAATGAAGTTTTAAGAAAATCTCAAACTTGAACACTGCAAATTCTTCTAAGCTCCAAAACCCATAATACAACGCATTCACGAGATTAGTGTTCCGTATTTAAGAGTGTCATTAAATGAGTACCAAATGGAATTTTCATCCAAAAGAAGTACATTTAGTTCAGTTATTGAAACATACCAGCCTTTTTGGAATGCTTGTCAAAATGAAAAGAGAAACTAGAGCACCAATGGTGCTGAAGCTCATACCTTCAACCAATTAAGGGTCCCTGGCTTCTAGTCTTTGTTAGTGCAAGCGTCATATGACTTTAAATGACGTCAAATGGCTTATGACCCCAAATCTCACATACCCTGATGGCACCTTCCTGAACGTCACAAAAAATTTGTCATGCTATCTTTGCTTTGTAAGTTGTTTCACGAATACAATTTAAGAAAGCAAAAGCCCCTAGGGCCCATCTTCTGCCTTGGTCCCCAAATTTCAAGTATCATTATGACAAACCATCAACATTGTACAAGAGAATCTGTAGTTGAAGATGCACTTTTGCACACTTCATAAAACCATAGAGTCCACATGGGCTTTTGGACCAAAATTCCACAAAACCAGAAACAGATCACTAGCCAAGCATCATTATAACAGACCATCAACTCTGTTAAACATTAACTGGAGGAAAAGTTAATCACTTGCAATACTAAACAAAATGGACCCTATGGTCCATCTTGTGCCTTGGACCCCAACTTGTTAAACACCCTGAAGGTACCACTACCCAAATGTAATTATGACAAACCATCAACATTGTACAAGAGAATCTGCAGGAGTAAGGAATTTGCAAAATGTCATAACCAGAAAGCCAAAAGGCTTAGTGATTCCTTGCCGAAAGGGGGGTGCTTTGTTACACTGAGGTTTATCCATCAAATTTATACTTCTCTTCTACATCATTTTTTATGATAAGGTCACAGTTTGACCCCTGCTCACATCAGCTCATGTCACATGACCTTTAAACTGAAACTTGAATAACCACAAAAAAATGAAAAAAAAATAAAATAAATAAAACGTATGAGAAGGGATTTATCTGTGCTTCCTCCCTTGTAATGACATGTTTACAAAGTTTCAGTTTTTGACCTCTGGAGACCTCAAATGGCTTGTGACCTACACAAAAAAAAAACAATAGGGTTTTTCCTCACACCATAACACATCCACATACTTAATATGAAATCAATCCCATCTTCCTACCTTGCGATATGGTATAAACACGGTTTTCAGCGTTTGACCCCTGGTGACCCCAGACGACCTTTGACCTCCACCAAAAATAACAGAAATCTTCCTCTCACCATACCACATCCACATACTTGGTATGAAATCTATCCAAGCTTCCTACCTTGAAATATCATGTAAACAAGGTTTTCAGACTTTGACCCCCGTGACCCCAGATGACCTTTGACCTCCACCAAAAACAATAGGGTTCTTCCTCTTACCATAACGCATCTACATACCAAGCATGAAATCCATCCAAGCTTTGTAACTTGAGATATCGTGTAAATAAGGTTTTCAGATTTTGACCCCCAGATGACCTTTGACCTCCACCAAAAACAATAGGGTTCTTCCTCTCACCACAACGCATCTACATACCAAGCATGAAATCTATCCAAGCTTTCTAACTAGATATCGTGTAAACAAGCTTTTCAGATTTTGAGCCCCGGTGACCCCAGATGACCTTTGACCTCCACCAAAAACAATAGGGTTCTTCCTCTCACCACAACGCATCTACATACCAAGCATGAAATCTATCCCAGCTTTCTTACTTGAGATATTGTGTAAACAAGGTTTTCAGATTTTGACCCCAGATGACCTTTGACCTCCACCAAAAACAATAGGTTTCTTCCTCTCACCACAACACTACATACCAAGCATGAAATCTATCCAAGCTTTCTATCTTGAGGTATCGTGTAAACAAGATTTTCAGATTTTGACCCCCGGTGACCCCAGATGACCTTTGACCTCCACCAAAAACAATAGGGTTTTTCCTCGTACCACAACGCATTTATATACCAAGCATGAAATCTATCCAAGCTTTCTAACTTGAGATATCGTGTAAACAAGGTTTTCAGATTTTGACCCCCTGTGACCCCAGATGACCTTTGACCTCCACCAAAAACGATAGGGTTCTTCCTCTAACCACAATGCATCTACATACCAAGCATGAAATCTATCCAAGCTTTCTAACTTGAGATATTATGTAAACAAGGTTTGCAGATTTTGACCCCTGGTGACCCCAGATGACCTTTGACCTCCACCAAAAACAAAAGGGTTCTTCCTCTCAATATGGGCCATCTATGTACCAAGTTTGAGAACTGTCCAACTTTCCCTTCTTGAGATATCGTGTGAACAAGCTAAGCCGTCACATACACACACACACACGACATCACCATCGCATAGATTCCTTGCCTGCCTTCGGCAAGGAATCAAAAAGGGCCATAGGGCCCATATGGGGCCTCAGACCCAAACTTCCAGAACACCATAAACAGATCACTAACCAAGCATCATTATGACAGGCCTTCAACTCTGTTTAACATTAACTGGAGGAGGAATTGACCATTTTGTAATATTTCACAAAATGGACCCTAAGGTACATTGAGCCTTGGACCCAAAATTTCTGTACACCCTAAAAGAACCATTAACCATTAACAGAGGATCACTATGACAAACACACCCACGTGCTCTGACAATGCACACACAATGGAAATCCCATTAAGCAGCTCCCTTTAAACTAACCTAAACAAGTGCACAGGATTGACCTCTTCTACACAGACAGTTTTAAAGAGGATGCAGTACAGAGAAAAATAGGTTGCAAAGTGTGACTAGACTTTGTGAGACTAGTAAAATAGAGGGGTGCCACAAAATTGGTTAGAAAGGTATCAAAAGTATTCTTCATCCCAAATTGGAGAAGTAATTTGTAAGGACCATTAACAGAGCTTCATTATGACAAATCATCAACACTGTACAACACAATTTGTAGGAGAAAAAGTGTTTTGTAAAATTTCATAAAATGAGCCATTGGGGCCCACATGGGACCTTACACCAAAATTCAAGAACACCACAATGAGATCACTAACCAAGCATTATAATGAGAGGCTGTTACCTCTCTTTCAACATTAAATAGAGAAGAAGTTAATTACTTTGCAATATTTCACAAAATGGACCCACCGGTCCATCTTGGGCCTTGGACCCAAAATTCCTGAACACCCCGAAGGGACCACTAACAGAGTAACATTATGGCAAACCATCAACATTGTACAAGAGAATCTGTAGGAGGAGAAGCATTTTGTAGAATTTCATAAAATGGGCCCTAGGGTCCACATTGGACCTTGGACCAAAAATTCCTGAACACCCCAAATGGCCCACCACCCAAGGAACATTGTGTCCAAGTTTCAAACAAATCCATGAAAGCATGTGGGAGGAGAAGCATTTTGAACAAGTGTGGACAGATAGATGGATTAGATAGATTAGATAGATTAGATAGATTAGATAGGATAGATAGGATAGATAGGATAGATAGGATAGATAGGATAGATAGGATAGATAGGATAGATAGGATAGATAGGATAGATAGGATAGATAGGATAGATAGGATAGATAGGATAGATAGGATAGATAGGATAGATAGGATAGATAGGATAGATAGGATAGATAGGATAGATAGGATAGATAGGATAGATAGGATAGATAGGATAGATAGGATAGATAGGATAGATAGGATAGATAGGATAGATAGGATAGATAGGATAGATAGGATAGATAGGATAGATAGGATAGATAGGATAGATAGGATAGATAGGATAGATAGGATAGATAGGATAGATAGGATAGATAGGATAGATAGGATAGATAGGATAGATAGGATAGATAGGATAGATAGGATAGATAGGATAGATAGGATAGATAGGATAGATAGGATAGATAGGATAGATAGATAGATAGATAGATAGATAGATAGATAGATAGATAGATAGATAGATAGATAGATAGATAGATAGATAGATAGATAGATAGATAGATAGATAGATAGATAGATAGATAGATAGATAGATAGATAGATAGATAGATAGATAGTGACGCCGCGTGATCACAATAGCTCACACCAGCATGCTGGTATGAGCTAAAAAATCTGATAACTTAATTCATAATAGTTCTTAAGCTTAAGAACATACTGCTCTTGTGTCCTAAGATCAGTCACTGTAAATGAAAGAAGCAGACAAATATGGACACTTGCAAGTTCATAACAGGTCCGGTCCGGTCCGGTTTTGGGTCTTTCTGTTTGACTAGTGTCTGTTTCAATGCACTTAAAAAGCACACTAACAGGTTAGTTTGAGAAGAGTACGTATCTGAGCATGTTGTACCATGACTGAAAAGTCCCTAAGTTGATAAAATAATGTGTTGACTGGAAAGTTACCCACTTGCCATTTCGATACAAACAAAGAATGCTAGAATGAAGAAAACTAAGAAAAAAAAATGAACTGTACCTGTGTTTGAAGATTTGATCTGAAGACCATTGCAAGATTCCTTCAAGAGTAATTGCCCTTTGACCTGTAAAACAGTCGGAATCCATAAAGACAACTCATGTCACAAGAAATTGCACAAATGCAAGTGTCCTATTGGTTCATCCCATGGTATTTTGTGGTTTATCCACATACGTTTTCAAGAGTTTATTGGCAGCATGACAAAACAAACCTTTCTTGACTTCGGTGAAAGTGGTATCCTTCAGTTCCTCTTCACCTGCTTGATGAGTAGCACAGCTTTCTGATGCCGATGTACGAGCAGTTCAGCTAGAAGAAAAGGGTTGAGGCAATCATTTTCTGTCTGAATTACTGAACTTTAATTATGTTATTATTTTTTGTTTAATATCAGTTTCATATTCAATTCCCCATCGCTTTTGAAGACCGTTCATGGAAAGTCACAAGATAGCATATGGGGAAACTGGCATAGAAAGGGTTACGTGTGTGGTTAAACTGTCCTCTGATTATAAACTCAGTAGTCCGATCAACACTCAAAAGTACCATACCCGTCTTATGAAGGTTTAAATGATATTGTCACTTACGCAAGCTACGAATGAGGCGACGTCTGTAATGAAGTAAAGCAGCAGTCAGAGCATCGATCCTGTTGGAGGGAGTCATTTCCTTTGTTATGGATGCAAAGTGCCTTAGAAAAGACCATAGATGTTCAACCTGTCCAAGTCCATCTGCTTTGAGTGGTCTGGCAAGGCAAATTACATGCTAATGTACCATAAATGCATTTTGCTCTTCAGTATGAACTTAGTTGAGGAAGTGTGACTTCAGAAATAAAGGTATTTTACGAATCTAAACAAAGCACACCATATTTTACCTGACATGATGGCTTGTGTCCATGCACATGAAATGATGGCACTACTAGTTGTAATCTACGAAAGAGCTTTTCTCCTTCCGAGGTTGCTTACTTATCTAATGTCTACAATAGAGAAAAAAGGATAATACATACAATAAAATTCTTTATCTTTGGTAAGATATTGGTTTCAGGTGTATGGTAAGTAAAAGTCATCACTTTGCCAATACAACATAAATTCTACATTGCAATAGAGAATAACTTAAGATGATACCTTGAGCTGAGGTTCTAGCTTGCATGCAATGTCATAAAGAACAAAAAGTTCTCAGGGCTGACATTCTCCATCATGTGCTTCAGAAGAAATACTGCATATCCTAACCTGTAAACGGGTGAAAAAAATCGTATCAGTAGGACATTGAATAGTAACAGAAAAAGAAATGGCTAGTGAAACTGCAGACAAATGTTAAGTATGTGCACTTGTGTATACGTGCGAGTGTCATGCAAAATTTTGAAGAGCACGATTTAAACCAACAACTAAGTTACCAGGATTCTATAAATGACATAGTTTCAGCATGTGGTGGTAAGAATTTATTGCTTTATCCCAAAAAGCCAAACGAAATGTGTTTTGCAACAAAAATATAACATGATGGCCTCATTTTATGAAAACCGCGGCATGTTGTTTTTGATGGTTCTGAGGTAGCAAGAACTACCCAAAACTGAATATATATGGGAGTGTACATTGATGATGGTTTGACCTCATCTCACCATGTATATAGGGTATTAAGCTAAATATATGACAAAGTATCAAGTCTGGTTTATGTTGAATCTTTCCTGAACCAGAATGCAAGGGAAAATGTTTTCAGCGCTATTATCTTACTCCACGTGAATTAAGTTGTACCTGTTTCGTGCCATTTTATATTGAAAAGAGGCAATGAAAGACAATGATATATCTTACATATAAATCAACTGTTTTTAATTTTATTTCATAATACGTTTGTGGTAATATGAGATACCGTTCACGCGTGCGCAGCCAGTACGTTCCCCTGTGTTTAAGTAGCTCAGTCAAAAGAAAATCTTACGTAAATTATCTACGAATATCTTTGCACATCGCACTTTGTTTGGATTTTTACTTTTACCACTAGTTCTATCGGGAAATTTTGTGTTTTCGATCGTTCGTTTTGGAAGGTTTGACAACGATATGTCTGATTCCAGCAAAGCAAAAATTTCGGACTCCGGGAGTGCGGAGCCTAACGTGTCCCAGGCATGTAACATGCGAGAGGACAGCAGCACTGTGCAGCCTAGTGTTACGACTTAGGCGCCAAGCACCAAAGGGAAAGGCAAGAAGCCTAGAGTTAAGGCTGGCACTAGCGGGGCTAGTGGAAGAGATAAATCGGCTAACGCTGTTAGCGATAGAAGTGGTGCTGACACAAATGATAGACTGTTCAGGCTGGAGGGCTTGTTAGAAGGGCTTTTGAGCTCTATGTACCGACGTGGCGGTTTGGACGCTGATGCAGATATGCCAGCTATGGAAGAAGTTAGCGATCCCGACTTAGGCCCATCATCAGGCCTGTCTTCAGATAACGATCAATCGGAGCCGATTGAAAGTGAAACGCAGCAAGCTCACACAAGTGACAAAACTCTGGGGTTTACGGCAAGATTTGCCAGCCCGGAGAATAAAGGAAAGCCAGTCTCAGATATGCTTGCAACAAGCGTAAACTACTTGATGTCCTCCAAGTTGGAGGAAAAACAATTGACAGATACTATGGAAAGATATTTACGGCCAGAAAACTGTGAACACCTTGTGGTACCAAAGGTAAATGCAGTTATTTGGGATAATTTGAACACTCGTACCAGGTCTCTTGACTTGAAGCTCCAAAGATGCGAGAAGCCCCTTGTAAAGGGACTTACTGCCCTCTTAACCTCCTTTGAAGGAAGAGAGCTTACGGATTCAGAACAGGATACCATTGCTCTACTTTCAAACTCTGTGTTTGAACTCAACAACCTCAGGAAAGATCTTATTAAACCAGATCTTAATCAAAGATATGCCCATTTATGCAAACAATGTATTCCCGCAACTCAGTGGCTCTTTGGGGATGAACTTTCAAAGAGAGTTAAAGACATTCATGAGGAACAAAAAACTGCTGGAACCATGAGAATCCTAAAAGCAAAAAGTCAATACAGGTTCAACCCAATGCGGCCTGGACAACAGGAAAATCGCTACCATTTGTTAGTTAGATGGGATTTTACGACACACCAACACGATTGTGTTATATAGTGTCATCCAGAAGATGTTGGGGTAAAATAAACTTTAAAAGGCGGGGTCAATTTCCACTAAAGGGTCCAGGCAAATGCGGGAGTCATGTCAAAAGTTTCTGTACAGTTTACTTTCCTAGAGAAAGTCCAAAATAAGGGAGGGGTCTGTCTGTTCAAATAAAGTTTTAAGGTCTGGCACAGCGTAGTACTTCTGGCGAATATGGAAGTATTCATAGCAGCCAACGAGAATGTGACTGACGGTGACAGCACAATCACATGGTATACAATATGGTCTCTCATCCCCGTGAAGTAAATAGGCATGGGTAAGGTAAGTGTGACCGATGCGAGCCCTAGTCAGGACTAAATCATCTCTCCGTTTACTGGGGGTTGCATGTCCCCCAGTTCCGACCGTTGGTTTAACTCGGTACAATCTGTTTTCGGGAAAGGAATCCCATAGTTCTTGCCATTTCGATTTTACAAAGCCATTGATCTTAGGGCGGTAATCAGTGTGAGGCAAGTAGAGATTGGTGATGTCCATCTGAAGGGCCTCTTTAGCCAGTGCATCGACTTTTTCATTCCCTTTTATGCCAACGTGACTAGGGACCCATACTAGCACAACCGATTTTTGTAGTTGAACCAAATTGGAGTAAGCTTCACGGAGAGCTGTTACTGAAGGGTGTTTTAGCTCATGGCCTTCAAGTGCTAAAAGGCTGGATAGTGAATCTGTGAACACGATGAACTGGTGATTTTCCGAGGTTTCAATCAGATGGAATGCCATCTTAAGTGCCTGAAGTTCGGCAGTAAATATCGATGCATCATCCGGTAGTCTGATTTGCCTGAAAGCATCCCGGCCTGTTGCCGCGGCTGCAACCCTGTTCGCGGTCTTGGAGCCGTCAGTATGGATGGCATGATACTGACTGTACTTTTGTCTCAGCTCATTAAAGCTGGCTCGGAATACCAGTTCACTTGTTGAGTTCTTCAAATACTTCCTTAAACTGAGGTCAACAACTGGCTCGATTAACTTCCAGGGGAGGAATGGTGGGAAAGGTAAACTGTGCTACGAAATCGGGGTTGGTACACACCTGTAATAGAGCTTCCCTAATGCGAATAGCAAATGGAGGGATAGCTGTTGGTTTTGCGAGATATATGTCACTAAACTTATGGTTGAAGGTCGTCTCAAAGGTTGGGTTGTGTCTATGGCTCCTAAGTTTAAGAGCAAACTGGAGCGACAATTTCTTCCATCTAATATCAAGGGGCGGTTCATTTGCTTCCATGTAGAGGCTCTGTGTTGGGGAGGTACGGAAAGCTCCCAGGCAGATCCTGAGGCCTTGGTTATGTATAGTGAGAAGTTTTCTGAGGTACGACTCACGTGAAAATCGCTACCAGAGGGCAGGCTGGTTCCCTCGCTCGAGATTCCAGCAACCTCAGACTTCTTTTCAGGGCAGCAAAGTACGGCCCCAACAGCCTCAAAACATATGCAAAGGGCCAGCGGGAGGAACGCAAAAGGGCAAAGCCAACAATCGCTGCCAACAAGTCCAGTCATCGACTGTAGTGGCAGATCGACAATCACAACCAAGTTCAAGCACTTTCGAGGTAAGTGACTTGCAAAAAGAAATTGACTTGGCTTATAGAAATGTTGAAATTACCGGTGGTCGTTTGAAAATGTTTGATAAAATCTGGGAGGATTACACGGATGATAGGTTTATTTTAACGGCTGTTAAAGGCTACAAACTTGAATTGCTTTTTAAGTACGTAGAAACGGGCACTGAGAAACAAAGGGCGAGAACCCAAACCGGACAGGGCAAAAACGCAACAGCAAACTATTTACATGCACCTACAAACAAAAAATGTGTTACTATGTACAAAGAACTATATACAAAGGTGTGCGTTTTACGTGCTTTTAAGTACGTAGAGACGGGCACTGCGAAACAAAGGGCGAAAACCCAAACCGGACCGGGCAGAAAGGCAACAGCAAACTATTTACATGCACCTACAAACAAAAAAAACATGTTACTATGTACAATATACAAAGGTTAATTACATGGGACAATTTAGAAATTTATTCACGCAAAACTACAGGTTAACTATCACCCGCCCCGCCCGCACCGAAGCAATTGGCCCCCAGCGCCTGCCGAACGTCGACCTTGGCAGACGAACGAAGTCGGCCTCAACCCTCAGTTTAATCTCCGTCCTCACCGACGCCAGGACGACGTCTGCAGGCCTCCCCACTCGGTTAAAAACAATATTACATCGGTCTCTCCATATAGCTAGCTTAATGGAGGCCGAAACAAACGTAAGTATGCCCCGAACACTTGTATTGCCCGTTGGGGGCAATAGACCATACAAAGCATAGTCCTGGCTGACCGCCCAGGTGTTACAAAACGTTAGACGGTCAGCCAGGACTTGAAACCATTCCCAGAGGAGGGCCACAAAGCCACAATGCCAAAACACAAGTGGAACACTCCCACTTTGTGCACCCAGTGCGGGGGCAAATGCCATCAGTAGTGAAAGGCAGCTTATTAGCATTGAACCAATCAGAAGCCAGCATTGGGATGACGTCATCGTTGCTAGGCAACGGTCAAGGTCACGTTCATCTTCATCACTAACCTATGATTCATCGAAGACAAGGTCAATGTCGAAAGGGCAGGGTCAAGTTCGAAGTCATTGTCAAGGGGCAAGCTATGCTTGAAGGTCAATATCGCAAGTATGACTGTTTGGGGTGGGATGGAGGGCTGTTGCTAGGCAACATATAAACATCCTTGTGACTGGTGAATAAGGATGAAGGCATTGTAAGTAGGCAAGAAGCCTACCTACAGCAACGACTAAGATAAGTTTGGGTTTTTTGGGGGTGATAGAACATATTGAGGTGATGTTGCTAGGCAACGAATCAACGTTTGACTGATGACGGACAATCGAGGATGGGGATATAGGATGGATTCGGAACATAAAGGGCCCTATTGAATGACACAACATAAAAAGGAAATACGAAAAAGTTTGAGTGCAGCTCTGTTTATTCATATTAACATTACAAAATGATACACTTTCTCGTAACATGCACTACTTTGGTTAATACATGTCATAGCGACGAGGAGACAGGTCCGACCTGTTCCTGTATAAATCATTTCGGATTCTTACGTTACGGGAAGGGTCTTTAGGGCCCCAACCAACGCCCGAAAGCGTGAAAAGCAACCGACCGGGATTCTTTTCTCCGATCATTTGTTTCAGCAACCAGAAAATAGGTCGCAGCCTATGTGGTGCTGATCTCATAAAGGCCAAAAGGGCGTTTTGAGTCTGCAACTTTTTTTCCTCTTTTTCTACTCTACCACAGCAAAAGCATAGATATTTACATATGTCACGGCACACAAAATGTTTAATTACATTGAAATAGATAGCATAAAAAGTCAAAGCAGTTACATAGTCATAAGATGGGTTGTATATTCATAGACATCCCTATCGTTTCTTTGCTGGTCAACATCAAATCTGCCTGTAATGGCTTCCATAGATTGACCTCGACAACGATGAATTAAATAATAAATACAATAATGTCCACACACAGATGATGAAGGTCCTTGTAATGTTTTTGGATTCATCTTAATCGTGCCACCATTTCTGGCTAAAAATGTTCGAATGGAAGCGACTTTGGGTGGTTTGCCGTATGAGTCAAAGTATTCCACAGGACCACACTTTGGTAGGTAGATAGCAATCCAATGCTCTCCGGGACGACGGCTTGGATCCGTGTTCACGACGAAGGCAGCCGGGCGCTGCTTTACAGGCAGTTGAGGGAGATGATCCGAGGAAAACACACCTTGAAATGTGGGTTGCACAAAAGAATCACGGATCAGAATGTTCGCTATCTCTTCGCCATCCATTACTTAGTGTAATCGTAGCTGATATTGCGGACTTTGTCAATTTCGATCACGTTGTCAAATTCTGCGTACACAATCACGTTAATAGTTCTGGGCAGTGCCTCTGCAAAGTTCATCTCCAGACGCAAATTACCTTCTTTCACTAAATTGAAGTGTCCGCCATCTGAAAGGTCTGGAGTAAAATCGAAAGCAAATAATGTGTACCCTGCAGGGTAGTCTTCTCGACTGATACCCACGCTTTCGTCACGGTAATTTTTATGCGTTCCAGTGAACAGTGTAAAGTAGGACCGGACGCTGTGGGCGGCAGCATCATCCGCATCAAAATTGGGCTTCAGTGGCTTGGTCGGTATCTGCACACCGTCGTAATAGAGTGCTAAATTATTGATTTTATTGTGTTTAAAGTGGAACGGATTCTTGGCGTAAGAACCATTAAATGCGTCACTGACTACACACGCTATGACAACGCGTTTGGGAAGTTGTCCTAGCAACACGTGATCCTCGTTGAGACTGTAATTTCCTGCTGGCACCGACAGAATTTTGGTTTGCACCCGACGAACGGTATATTTGGCGGTGTCATTTTCCAGTGCCTTGGCGTGGGCAATGAGCACAGATGGCGCGATTTTGACTTTCCGCACGAACAAAGAGACTTGCTGTAACATGACTCTGTATTCTGGATCTTGCCCCGATGACATGAGGACAAAAGAATCTTTTACTCGGTGTTAGCTTCAAACGCAGGTCCACGCCACTGAGTAAATACTTCTCTTGACAAAAGATATCACTGTGCAGTCGTCCAATCAGTTCTACCTCTTTGCTTCCATTGGTGAAACGACTTCGTTTTTTCAGTCCCATGTTAGCTGCAGCGGCAGCTGCTCCGGGGTCAGCAACATCCATTTTGCCGGCAGTGTCTTTGTAAAAGAGGGCGCTCGTCAATTGATCCACCTTTGTCGCATGACTATAGTTTAACAATGTTTCAATCATAGCACGATAAGGGTAAGTTGGCGTTGCCGAGGAAATTTCTCTTCCATTGAGTGCCACATCCACTTGGTTAAAGAGTGAGTGCAAAAAAAGATTGACAGGGCCAACAGCATCATCATCTTCTAGAGCAGATCCGTCTTTTTTCGTAATCTTGGCACGAACGTAGAGTTGTGTTTGGTCAAGATCGATGTATTCTTCACCGGAGCCCGACACGTAAAATTCGATGGGTCCGCCTGTATTTATACTAGACAATGGTCTGTATTCTTTCCAATCTCCTCTTTCAATACTGGTCTGTGTCGGGGGTATGGTAAACAAATCGAGTTCGGATTTAGCACATTCGCAGGAGTGATCGTGAACGAGTGCCATGATGATTAATCAAAAATGTCAGGAGTAGGTCTTGCCACTTTCGCTGCTTTAGACAGAGTGACGTGAGAACGGGGTGGTTTACGCTTTATAGGCTTTGACTGCGATCTTTTTCTAGGTGGCGGTTTTTTCTTCACTTGGCGTCCTATGTGCTGTAAAGTGTCAGTACCCATCTGCATCAAGCGTTGCTTGGCTGAGGACTTGACGTTTTTTCCCGCCAGCATATCTTCGGCGAGGCCCACACCTGTTTGGAGAGCTTGTCGCCCTACAAATTTGGCTCCTTTCTTCAGTAGAGGCACTGCCATGCGCATAACGCCACCGAGAATACCTCCAAGTCCGTGCCCCCGCTGCAAAGCTGGGCCTGAGAAAACGGGCAAACCTCTGCCAGTTTGATGTAGATAATAGTCTTCGTATAGAGCGGCGTCTGGGTGATACACGGTACGACCCATGGTTTACAAATAAGAGGATCGTTTCTGTCTAAAGTGAAGTTTCACGATGACTCGCCCTCGTTCGAATGACACTTTCTTCCCCGTGTCATCCCTTATATCGATTTCAATGGTATCAATGACACTCTGTCCGTGCACAGGGACCGTTTTCAAAAGAGGCGCTTTCACATGTCCGACGATTTGCGATTCTATAATATCCGTGTAAACAAACAAGTGATGGACAGCATTCAAAGCAGTAGGATAAGGTGCCTCTGTCGTTGTCGTTATCACACAAGGATCCTCAAAACCGAGCGTGGAACAAATGAGTCCTTCCAAGAGCAATTGGTGACCAGGTTCAGGTGTGATGGTGACTTTGCTCGTGGTGTCATTGTAAGTGATGGTATATAGATCTCTCAAGTATCCAGGCAACAAATGGCTAGCCAAACCTTCTATGCGTCTAAAGTGGCGTCCTTTAAGATCTAATTCTCGAAAACTGCCATCTTGCTCACTTCGAATGGATATTTTACTGCTGTCTGGACTCAGAATGTACCACGAATAAGGATAAGCTATTTCCACCAGACCAACTTCCCATTCACCCGACAGTTAGAGTGATGTCGGTAATTTGACTCGATAATTTGACAGAGTATTTTCTGGATATACATCCATGGAACTGTTACTGGGAAGTGTCACGTAAAAAGCCATCATGAAAAATGACGATATCATGCAGCGCTTACAATTTTATAAGGTTGCTCACCCAGCTGTTGAATTTGGAAGGGTATCCCTTCCATTTTACAAAATATTCGGTTTTTCCTTCCTTCGTTTTACGTCTACGAATGACCTTCTCGATACGGTATACATCTGTACCATCTTTGGTTACTTTTTGTAATTCATCTTCATAGAAGGTGCCTTCTAACCATTCACCTTCCCAATCTTTTAAACGATAAACCACGGGATGACGTGGAAGGCGCTGGGCCACGGTAAAGAGCTCCTCTGTCCAACGTGGCAAATAGCCTTTCAGAAAGGGACGAGCCACCATGCTGATGCGCACTGTATCACCAACTTCCAATTGAAAAGGGGGTTCTGCCTTCTGTTTCGTCGGGTAGAGCCGTCTCCACACTTGCAAGCTATTTTGTGGGCTGACTTCATGTGGAGCCATACCAATACTTCGGTGGTGCGACCTATTGTAGGCCTTTACCAGATCGTCCAATATGTCAACATACTTGAGCGTATTATTAGCGGTAAAATACTTCCACATGCGACTTTTCAACGTACGGTTGAACCTTTCAACGATACTGGCTTTTGTTTCGTTGTGGGTTGAAAAGAGATGCACTCCATGGTCTTTCAGTAGGTCTTTGACGTGACGGTTGTAAAACTCTGAGCCTTTGTCGGTCTGCAGTTTCAAAGGTCGACGACCGGAACGAAAAATCGTTGCTATGGCAACCTTGAGGGATGCACCTTGTTTATTTTTCAATGGTACAACCCAACCGAACTTGGAAAACACGTCTATACAGGTCAACAAATACCTGACCCCTCTATTGTACTTTGATAACGAAGCCACGTCGACTAAGTCGGCTTGCCATTGCTCATCAATGCCGGACACGGTCACTCGATTCCGCGGGTAATAACGCCGGGACGGCTTGTGGAGAGTATGTATTCTGTTGCTGCAACCACGCTTTCACATCTCGCTTCCGAATCGACGGGTGCTTTACTTTGATAGCTCGGAAAAGAGGTTCGACGCCCGTGTAACCAGCGGCGTGCGACACGTCGTAATATACTTTGTGAAGAGTTTGTTCCATCGTTTTGGTCAGCATGGTCCTGTATGACAATCTTCCCTGAGCAGCAGGCACAGAAAATTCGAATACGTTGAAGCCAGTTACGAATCGATACGAGTGGGTCTCGTCCACTTATGCAGTCCATGACGGCTATGATCACAATGGTTTACTTTATAACATGGACTTTATTTTATAAAGGCTCCCAGGTTACTTTACGTCGAGGTTGTCTCCTCATACCTTTTCTATTCGGCGTCTGGGGCGGCGTGTTCAAATGGGAGGCCACAGCGTACACTTCTTCGGAGTCTCTGAGTCGTTCTATGGCTTTTCGTCGCTCAGGATTTCCGACGAGTTCTTCGGGTACGTTCAGGTCAGCTAACCAGTGAGATAAAGTCTCATGGCCTCTAGGTTCAAATGACTGTCTATGGCGCATTGAATCATTTACCAGGTCGATGACATGACTATGTTTAATGGCCTTATCATTCATTTCAAGTTCACCTTGTGGATTCCAGGTAATGCCACGGCCTTTGAAAAATTGTAGTAAGCGGCCAGCTTTTGCTTGATACTTTGTGGGAACACTAGCTATGATAGCATCGTCACTCACGTGATTCTCTCCTGCATCGTATACAGGAGACATGACGTCTTTCACGGACGGTATTTGTTTGTGATGAACGAGTTGCCGTCGCAACGCCTCTTGGTAAAGTTTGGCTTTCACGTCATCATCAACATCTTCGTTCTGCAAAAGGTGATCGACTTTGTCTTCTAGACGTCGTTGCCGTTGTATTTTTGGAGTCTCCTGGGCCCTCATGGTCTTTTCCATTCTTGATAATACATCGTGTAGTTCACGGTCTGTGTTGGGTGTTTGCCATTTGGCCAGCTCAGAGGGATCGATGAGCATCATTTTCTTGGCATACTCCATATCAGAGTTGTAATTGTTTGATGATGGGTAATAACATAGACCTAACACAATGCGCTCCCCCTTTTTGTCTGAAGACTTTACGCTTCTGTGAAAGTGACACCTTTCGATCCACGAGTTTTCTCAACTTGGCTCGATGACGTTGCAAATGTAATTTTTCGGATGGAGTTAACTTGACGTTACCTTTCAGAATGTTCAGAGCACATTCACATAAACAAATCAAGAGGGCGTTATGGAGACGCTTCAAGAGGGCACTTCGCTGTTGAGTAGTTCCTCTAGTCAAGACATGCAAAAACGGTGCTTGTTCCGTTACACGTCGTGACATGATGACAAATGATGGAGAGTAGGCATGTCGTATGAATTTATTGATGAATGGCGTGATCCCAACATCGAAGCCCGACTGCTGCAACCATCAGAATCATTGTGACCACTGAAGGTCTTGTTGGTTTTTGAACCTGCTCGAGCCATGGTTGCCAATCAAAACAATGTTGCCAAACAATACCTAATACTTGCTGAATAATATCATTCATTAAAGGTTGATTCGTGTCTCTCAAGTGCCACAGTCGGCAGAGATCAGCCGTAAATACCAACAGTGTGAGAATACGGTATGGATGCATAGTAGGCTGCGTCAACACTGTATTGGCTAAAGAGCTGATGTCATGACAGGCTCGATCTATATGAATAGACTCCCAATCTATGTGTTGATATAACGTTGTCTGCTTTACACGTCTAGTCACCTGACGGCCTATTTTGATCCATAAGATGACTTCCTCGGTGAGATCTGTGTTACCAAGTAAATTCAAGTAGTCCAATAAAATGACAGTTGTAAGGTCCTTGTGAAGTTTATCTTTTCCTGACATAGACGTAATGGTGAGCATCTGTGGGAAAGATGTTTGTTCGTAATCGCAATCGTTCGTCTGTGTCGGGCTTGAGATCGATAAATAAGTATCCATACGGCTCAATCGTGGCATCCCGGTAGGCTTCTTGCATGAAGCGAATGTTTCCCGGATACATTTGCTTGGCCAAATGAGTGATACTAGAGGCATCTCTCGGGTTTTTAAAGACTACCAAATAGTGGGAATTGAGACTGATGGTGCGGCTCTCGGGGCCTTGTTGAAACAAATTTTGTAACAGCACAATGACAGACAGGTTCTTATGATGATTTCCCTTGGTAAAGAGATGCGTGACGTTTTGGTTACTTTTGATTTCAGACATCAAGTCGTCCAAAATAAATAGGTTGGTACTTTCACGATCGATATAGTTGTCGAAATCGGTTGGTACCCCTTCAACAAAGCGAATGTTTGGAATAGCCCTGGAAATGTCAACATAGGCCTTTTGAAATTCCCCGTAAAACCAAACAATATTTTCAGGCACGGGGTGAATGATGGTGTGCCGATGCTGTAGCAAATATGTGACCCACAATGTTTTTCCGCTTCCAGTGGGTCCAGCGACTAAATACGTAAATGGATGTTTCAGTCTTGCATCCATGGCAACAAATGATGAAACCTGTCAAAGTCTCACATTAATAAATTGTTCAGGCTCTTCAGAAACCGTAGGGTTTTGTCGTGTAATTGTCACACAGGGCCCGTTTGGTGTACACCAGTCGGTAGTCCTTCTTGGATGATTTTGAAACGACCGTTCCAGGATTTAGACGCTGGATTTTCTTTGGGTAATGAACGAATATATTTGTCTTCTCATCTGGGCGGGCACGGGTCAAGCTTGGGAGCAACTGCCTCATCGAATCGAAATTTATTGTTTTTCCGATGAAAAGTTCAAGGTGATACCCCTGACTTTGCATACCGTGGCTGAAGATTGCCTGTCTTGACTGTACACCTTATAGGCATAGTTTTTTGGTCCCCCGGAAACAAATTCTGTGATGTAGCTTCCTTCACCATACGGTTTTCTCAGTTCATCTGTCATGTCCCCGAGAAAACTACCGATCGGAGGGTCCCATGCGTCTGGTGTACTTACATAGATGATAGAATCCGTGTCAAAGTACAACACGCGTCTATCTAGTTGTTCCAAATAAGAATACAATTTTAGTCTGGCTTGGGCCGTGGTGTAAGCAGCAATGAACACATTCGTATTACTCCCAACCGAGATGTATTCGTCATCATACTCCCACTGAAGTTGTGCCACGTCATCGGATACGAAGCGTATGTTCTTGACCGTCTTTGTTTGGTCGAGCAAAAGTTCCATGTAACTTGACAGGTTGTTTGCAAACGTTGTTTGAGGCAGTTTTGAACGTTGGCCAAACTTCCCCCAAAATGAATTTAACATCAATTTGGCTAACGCCCTCTTGCCGTCGTTCTTATCGATGGCGTGTTGGTCCAATTGTATCCCCTCCTTCTCTGCATACTCTTCTAAGTACCTCAGTTTCTCCTGCTCCGTCTTACAGTGACTTGGCCAGCCGTCTGCCTCTTGTTTGAGTTTTAAGAACGTATTGATGTAATCTGCAAACAATCCACCCTCTTTAGTGCTAGGATCGTACTGTGTGGTTTCTTCAAAGTGCCACACTTCATGAATTTTCATCAGTGTGTAACCCTTCTCCAAAGCCTTATGAAGCTCTAGACTGACCCATGTACCGTCTAGAGCGCGTTCAGCATCCGAATGACGACATGTTGCTTGATTTTCTTCAGCAGCACAGGCCGCACACAGTGGAAACAGTAGCTTATCATTGATACGTTGAGGTAGAACAGGGTGATAAAGGCCCCGGGGAGGCAGCACACGACACTGAATGAGTCCATTGTAGTCGAACAGGTTTCCAAAATTCTCTGTGATAATCGTTGGGTGACCTACTGGAAATTCGCCGTACTTGCACACCCACGGATACAAAGAACAGACGTCAATGTAACGAATTTTTTCTCCGGTGCGAATCACGTGATGAAGCTTGATGGCATTGGTTCGACCACCAAAAAAAGCATTGCGTGGTTGTAGAGGCTCCCTTATTTCAATAGCATCAACAAATGTTTTCATCTTGGGGTTGCTCTTGAGTTGTGTTTCGTATTCACATTCCCAGATTTCGTGCAGGTTAAATCCTCTCTGTCTCAGATAGTCTGCCCTAAACATGGTATTATGATAAGTTTCTTCCATGGTGACGTCACTACCTGGAACACACGCCTCCCTGTTCGGTCTACAAGTTGGACAACCATGCCAAATACAGCCGTAAAACTCATAGACATGGTTGCCATGGAAACCATCCACACGATAATGATCAATTTGTTTCTCGCCACCTTGTCTGGCGTGCTGTATGACGATCCCTTCTTCCTGCTCAATCCACCTTAACCACTTCAGGGCTTTGACTGATTGCTTGTACCGTGGGTTGTAGCCTTGGTGGGGCACAATGGCGATAGTCCCTTCTTTCAAAAAATTCCTTCTGAACACCCGCATGCACGTAGAGGCAATCGTCAAGCATTCTTTGAAGGGATCCACAGCTGTTTCCTCGATAAATAACTTGCGAAACTGGATGCAACCTTGTCGTAGTAAATCGACATCACTTCTACAGTAAGTTGTCATTTCCTCTTGCATATGAAAAACTTTGACAGTCTGACCATTGTACCATTCTAAGAACTTCTTCCTTCCTTCTGTGGTCATCTGATCGGGGTTGTAGAATGATGCCGACGGCCATGGTCCGCAATACGTTTCGCGGTCTTTCGTATTGAATAAAAAAGGAAAGTAACCCTTCTTCAATTCTGTTAAACCAAATGTCTTGGGAAAAGCACTGAGTGGGATAGGGATAAAATTATATGAATCGATGACTTTGCAGCGCTTGTTTAGTTCGAGACTCATCAGTTAAGAGCCATTCATGATCACATTTTGTGGTGGCAAACCGATATCGTTCAAGTATTGTAATATGAATTGTCCATCGTAACCACTCATGTTGTGGGCAATACCAATGGAATTTTGATTATTCAATAAAAACTGGCACAAAGACGATAGGGTGTCCTCGCCTTTGAAAACGAATTCCCGTTGTATACAAGTGTCACAATCGTTCTGAATATCATTGTCTGTGATACATGCATCGCATACACGGTGCACGACACAAAAGTTTGGTATATGCTGAAGGGCTTGACTGTCGTCTGTACAAACATCTTCTTGTCGACATTCAAAATCAAAAAATAAAAATCCTTGAATCACGTCGTCAGGTTCACGACATTTCTGTCGAATTGGCTGCATGAAACATTGGTGGCCAATCGACATTTTGGTTTGACAGGCTCGGCAATAGGCTAAACCACATTCGTGCTGGTCTTTGACTGACTTGCCACATCCGTCACAACGTTTCACTCGATCGCACGTTGATTTGGGACGAGCACTCTTTTTGGAAGTAGAAGGTTTTAACTTGTGTTTATCATAACATGCCTGACTCTTCAAATATCGACCACACTCTTGACAGAACGTCCAAGCTTCAAACGTGCAACCGTCTTTATTATTGTTGAAACATCCCGTACAAATGTTGTCACAACGATGATGTTCGTGATGATCGTAACATTTGAGGCAATGTTCACACATGTAATTCCTATCGAAAAAGCCAGGCAGTGACGTGATGACATCAAAGTGACCTTGATGATACAGTAAACAGAGTCTTTTATCTTTTTCTGGTCCCCTAAACATGATAGGATCTTGCGGTGTTTGGGTGATAACCAAAATTTGATACTCCGTCAGAAATTGTTGAAACCGAGCCACCTCGTCTAAACCACAAGGCCCTTCGGGAACATTTGCACTGACATGAAGGGTCTTAGCCAGTTGGGTCTGCTCACATTGTCCCTGTCGAATATTATTCCAGTTAATTGTACGATCACTCTCTTTATCCAACCTGGCCTTTGCAGTAACGAGTGCTCTTGCCAAACACAACTCGTCGGTGTTATTGATGCTGATCACAGATTTCTTTTTCGTCATTAGCCATTGTCTCAAGTTGGTATGAGAAGGACCTTTTCCATGCGCCATATCCACGTGTAAGACATTCAAAATGACATCCCCATTCAACTTAAAGTCAGCATTAGATTGAATCACTTTTTCGATGTGACCAAACGTTCGTTCCGTAGTGATCTGATCTCGGCGCATGAGGGGCACCCATACAGCATGGGACAGCGAAGGAGCCGAAAGTTCTACTCCCACACGATCTTGCGGAGCAAAGCCGTCCATAATTTGGTTCATTAACGTCTCCATAACGTTATATAAAGCTGATAATGGACCTTTATGCTGTTGTACCAAGCGCTGTAGCAGGGATTCATTAAACGTCACTCGGTATTCATTGGTGGACGTACGAAACCGCTTGAGACGTCTGATACGTGGCGCTTCTATAGTATAGCAAATTTCTGGCGATATGGTGCCCTGTTCTGGCTGATCATCCTCCACGGAGGCTTCAGGATCGGCTCCCCCATGTTGTCTGGACTGAACATCATCATCTCCAGAGTGGCGACGTTTTATAGATTGCTCTTGATCCATCCTAATTGTTTGACCAGGATGATGCCACTGAGACTGTCCCGTCCGCGTGTTAAAATAATAAGGCCAATCGAACGTACAGCTCCATTGAAGCGTCCAACCTTGCTGACATAACTCTTCAGACAGCTCCATCGTGTTCTGTATGCACTATAGTACAATACAATTTTCAGGAAACAATTGCGTACGTGTTCACCAGTCGACAATCAAGTGAGAAAATAACGTCCATAGGTTGGTCTGGCTTTTTTATATGACACCGTTATGTTGTTGTATTACCATAGTGATGCGCATAATTATTTTGATATAGTGTTCAGTTTGGACGAACAAAAGCATTCGATATTACCATGGTGAGACTAGGTTCGTTATGTGACACGACTAATTTTGATATCACTTTAAACTCCTCCCCCACCCCCTACACACATTTACACTACATATCCGTACCATACTTTTCTATGTCAATATTAAAATAGGTAAAAAATTTATGTATCACTCACCCCTTTGCCGCTTAAGGATCTTCCAAATACAAGGTGTAATAATTTCCTTGATGTAATTCACCAACGAATATATTCCACAAATAGAAAGTCCGCAATATCTTTCGCTAATATTATAAAAAATATTTCATAAATGTTCCACAGATATTCCAAAATGATATTTCACATATATTCCACAATTCCTCAAATATTCCACAATTACTTCCAAGTATTAGTGAAAAACGTATATATCCTTTTAGAATCCAAAGTGTTCGACGCCGTGCACCTTAAAAGAGTTTTCGTTATAATAATCCAATTATATTCCAAAAACGAACAAAATAGGCTTATGGTTACTTCTGAAAATTACTCCTCGAAATGATTCTGCACCCTCGATGAAGCATCTTTTATATTGTCAGTCCTCGTGCTTTTTTTAGTAACACACGTCAGCTCCACAAATACAAAGCCCCATAACAACTATTTTTAGTAACACACGTCAGATCCACAAATACAAAGGGTCGTTGTTCTTTTTTTAGTAACACACGTCAGATCCAGACATTAATAATGATCAAAACATGATACACTAAACGACATAAAATGATCGGTTCAGTAGTAAAAATATT
The DNA here is from genome assembly GCA_029531755.1 of Holothuria leucospilota. Lineage (NCBI taxonomy): Eukaryota > Metazoa > Echinodermata > Holothuroidea > Aspidochirotida > Holothuriidae > Holothuria > Holothuria leucospilota. The sequence continues at coordinate 29,270 of JAIZAY010000150.1, forward strand.
AATACAGTAACCTGGTGAGAAATATCAATATCAAAATTCTTGAGATGACTAGCCTAAAATTCAGTATATTCACTAGGCCTACATTCAATGTTAAGATGAAGGTAGTAAAATTTGTTATTACCTATTCATTATGATTGACACACATTACATTGAATAACATAAAAAAGATCAAAGTTGCCATGACGACGCGACTTATATATGATGATACCAGAAATTACTTGGTAGACAAGGTTTGAAAAGGTCAATAACAGTCCTTTCAGGTAATGACATTACATAGGCTACACTGTAAGCTGTCGATGACTCTACAAGTAGGGACACCTGAGGGAATCGAACCCCCGAATCTGAAAGATCCATCCATGCGGTGCTTTGTTCAGTAGAACCGACACTTACAGCTACGACTATGTAAATTTTTAACGTGTTTTAAAGGATCACGAAGGGTCATGATCATCATTTCATTTTTGTCAGTCGTCCAAGCAACACTGATCTTACACCATGACATCTCCATGGCAAACCTTAATGGATTCAAAAGGAAAAATGTACTACTACAACCCTCGCTCACAGGAAACTAGCCGACAAAAGCCTATATGTGGAAAACCCATGCAGCTTGAGCTTCGACCCACCCCGGAGCCTCCCCGGGCTTTTTCAAAAGTAACCAAACCTATGAACTCTTCTAAACCACATGGCTTCTCGTTAAGCAACACTACATCTGTGACCGTGAAACGTTTGGGCCAAAGGATATATATTTGTATACAACGGACCAAATCAAGAAAGAGTCGTTCTCGACGAGGAAAATGTTTCTACTTAAACCCTGATGAATGGCAAGAATTGTACCATGCCGGCAATGACATTCAAGACCTACTGCGTGATATGATATAAAAAAAAGACGGAAAGAAGCACTTACCAGTCTTACGAATCCATTAAAATCACAGAGAACATATAGTAAAAACACGTTGCGGGCAAAAACTGTCGCCACACATCAACTGAGACAGTTAGACTGATAAAAAACTACTATTTGTTCCGACACAATTGCTCTTATGATCTTGACGTTCTAAAGAAAAGATTGCGAACTGTCATCTTCCAGAAATGTATACAGCTTCATTTCATTCAAAGACATTCTCAAGACATCATTGCTTCCCTACTCCTGATACTATAGGAAGATGCTCCACACAAAAACTGGCATGCAACGGACAGTCTTCTTCTTTCAAACTATTCTTAAAACAGTCAACAATAAATACATGTATTCAACTTTTCGTATTAAGCAGATAACTAATGTACCATGGTTTTTTTAGTGCACCATGAATGTAAACCAAGTCGTTGCTTCAATTTCTCGCAAGGCACACTTGCAAAGATGTACAACTAAGTGTAACGTCTGTAGTACAGCTAAATACCTGTACACTGTACAACAGCCTGGTCAGCTTTGATCATTCACTAGTATTGATTTTTTGTCTACGAGAAAATAAAAGTCTTCTACCAGACAGCCTTATTGTGTGGTGCTTTCTCTCTTTTGTGTCAGTATCGATCGGTTCGGACCGGTGCCTTTATAACATAAGTATGCACTCACTTCAGTCAGGCTACCACTTGGCCGACCGCTATTGTATAGTGGTTTTGGTGACCAATACTTGGGTTCGTGTCCTCTCGCTGCCGACAACTTTTCAACAGAATATTTTCTAAATGATATTCATATATAAATTATATCATGACCGTGAGCTTGACCTTATCATGACCCTGACCCTGACCTAACTAAATGACATGTCAGATATGACCATGGTCTTGACCTTGACCGTTGCCTAGCAACGATGACGTCATCCCAATGCTGGCTTCTGATTGGTTCAATGCTAATAAGCTGCCTTTCACTACTGCCATCTCCAAGACGCCACCGAAGGCGCTTGAGATTTGTTACGATGGCGTCATGTGCAATTTGCCACAGCAGGTCTCGCCGGCGGTAATCTAGTGACCTGCTGTGGACTACACGCCACACTTCCGGCCCCAAGGCGTAGTGGCTTGGTTGGACCCGGCCAGCCAAGCCATCAAAGATGGCCTGGTACAGGTCCCCCGCACTGGACTGCGAAACGTCCCCTACAGTTAACATCATACGGAGAGTGTCCCTCATATGACAATATGTCCTTGACGGCCTCCCGCTGTGGGGTACACTATTACTAAAAAGGGAAGGAAAGAACCCACGGAGTGACAATCCCCCCCAATAACGGACAAAGTAGGCAAACGGCATCTCACAGTTGACAGCGCTAAAAACGCACTTGGCCAGGAGAAAACGGAGCTTTGAGGGAAAATGCACAAGGCCCAGTCCCCCATGCCTAAGGTCCTGGTACACCACCTTTCTTCTGACCAGCTCCGCTTTCCCTGACCATAGGAATTTAAATACGGCCCTCTCAAGTCGCACAAGGACACCTTCTGGAGCAGCCAGAACAGTGCCCGGGTACCACAAGAGAGGGTAAATAAATCTCTTAATTACTGTTACTTTCCCCATCAGACTAATGTAGCGCCCTCCGTAGTCTGTCATCCTAGCTTCCGCCAGTTCCACTTTCTCATTCCAGGTAAGTGACTCGGGTGAACCGTAACCAAACCATATGCCATTGATTTTCATGGCGTCGTCAACCCATGAAGCCGCGAAGGGCAGCTGTTTCCACCGCCACTTGCCTAAACGGAGTCCTTTGGTTTTTGTGGGGTTCAGTCTGGCACCTGTCGCTCTTTGAAAAGTGGACAGGGTGCTAGTAAGGGCCTTGAAGGAAGCTAGGTCAGAGACTACGCAAGTAACATCATCAGCATACTGGAGGCACTTGACTGTGGCTCCACCAGGAATGTGAAAAGGTCGGAACATAGGCTCTACATGGAGGGCTCTCGCGAGGGATTCACTGAACAATACATAGAGCAAAGGTGACAGTGGGCATCCCTGCCGTACCCCACGTTGGACTCTGAAGGGGTCCGACGGTAGGCCATTAACAATAACACGACTATATACACTATTATACAATAAGGTGATCCATTTAACAAAAACTGAGTTCAGACTGAACTTCTTCAAGACTTTAAAAAGGAATCCGTGATCAGCCATGTCGAAGGCCTTCTCCTGATCGAGGGAGACAAGCGCACAAGGAAGATCACGGTCCATCACATACTCGACCAAGTCTCGCACCAACCAGAGGTTCTGCTGAATACTGTGTCCCCGCACCGCACATGTCTGAAAAGGCCCTACAAGATCCGGCATGACGGTGCCTAGCCTGTTGCAAAGGGTTTTCGCCAGGATCTTGTAGTCCACATTTAACAGGGTGATTGGTCGCTTGTTTTTAGGTTCAAGGGGGTCACCAGACTTGGGTAACAATGTTATTACTCCTGTGCGCTGCGAGGGGCTCAACGAGCCAGCGAAGAAGGCAGAGACGAATACATCACGGAGATCGTGTCCAACAGTACCCCAAAAGCGTTTGTAGAATTCTACCGGAATACCGTCGGACCCAGGTGACTTTCCACCCTTCATCTTCGCCACTGCCTTCCAGAGCTCGTCGACAGTCAAGGGGGAACCAAGTTCATCGTTCTGCTCTTGAGTGGGGGTCTTGGTAATGTTATCTAATAGGGACTTTTGAAGGCCCTCATCAACATCTGCCCGGGTGTAAAGCTGTTCATAGTATCCTCTAAACACTTCTACGATGTCCGGAGGGTCCTTCTGTACTGTACCGTGGACGTCACGGACTGCCTTTATTCGACGGTCAGTAGCATACTTTGTGACGTCTTAGTAGAATTTGATGGTTGGTTTTTCCTCCGCCTCCACACAATGAACACGAGTACGAACACGGGCCCCGTGTAGTTTTTCATCAAGATACTGCTGGATTGCGTGGAGTGCGGAGGAGTCCCCGTTCCCGTCCCTAGAGCAGAGCGAGAGGAACTCCTCCCTTTTCCGACGAGCTCTTGCTACACAATACTCAACCGTAAACTGTTTGATGCGAGACTTGATATCATCCCACCATTCTAAACCCGTTGAGAATGCCGGCTTCAAAGTTCGCCATCCCCCGTACCTGGCCTTAAACTGGGTACAATAATCATCCTCCATTAGAATATCTGTGTTCATTTTCCAGAACCCCCTCCTTGCTGGCCATGAATCTGGGGGTTGAAAGGAGACAGTAACTGCATCATGATCTGAAATCGGACATGCCACAACTTCACAATCACTCGGCGACAGGGCCAGTGGAGAGTACACCCGGTCCAGCCTTGAGGCGTCCGTGCCATCAGGGCGGTGCCAAGTGAGCACGGCAAGCCGGGATGTTGCACTCTCCAAACGTCAACCATGTCGTGATTCTTTGTAAACATGTCCAATTCCGTCATGCCGACACTACAGCCCAAAGACGTACAAGAGGTCAATCGGTCAAGCTGTGTGTCGGGGACACAGTTAAAATCTCCCGCCAGGATACAAGGGGCACTGCCAGGAACGAAGGATGGCAGGGTCATGAAAAAGTCCCTTCTGTCTGAAGGCCGATTAGGAGCGTAAACGTTACACAGGAAAAGGTTCCCACAAGGGTGCTTTATAGTTATGCACACCAACCGGCCCTCATGATCAGAATCAACTTTTCCGACCAAGGGAGTCCACCTTGGCGAAACTAAAATAACTGAACCACATGATGTCGAAGAACCAAAGGAAGCGTGGAAACTCCCTCCCCACTCAAAGGACCAGGTGTGGACATCGTCCTCATTCACAATGTGGGTCTCCTGGAGGAAAACGAAGTCCACACCTAGTGATCTACAAAACTGAAAAATTCTGGACCGCTTCCGGCTGTCCCTCATGCCGTTAACATTCAAGGTCAAGAGGGACAGAGGATCAGCAGCCATGGTAAAATAGGGGCTATGTGTCATCTACCTGAGCCCTGGCCTTTTTATTACTCCGTGGACTCGGGGTGGGTCGGTCTGACACCTCGCCTGAGGCCGACCTCTTTAGTGGGGATTCCGGGTCCAACCCTTCACAAAAATCAAACCAGCCCTCCCCTGATGGTGGATCCTTTGCAGGAGGCTCTGAGGCAGACTCTCCATCATCTGACATGGCAGAAACAGACTCATTTTCCGAAGAGATCTGTAGGTCCTCCTGCACTGTCATCGCGTCAGCCTCCACGGGTGGTGGTGAGGATGATGATGGAGAGCCTGTCTCAGGGGACCTGGGGCCCTCCTCACACTGTTTGGAGGAGGCGAGAAAATCCTGTTCCACCTGTTGTGCAGCCTCCTCCAACTCTTGAGTGGAGTACTTTGGGCCTGACTGCGAGGGCTCACCTGCTGGCCCCACATCTGCACTAGCACGTGCAGAGAGTATGATGTGGGGCAGGCACCAGAAACATGTCCCTCCTCCCCACACAGGTTGCACCGCACCTCGTTGGGACACGTTGTCTTGTCATGCCCCAACTGCAGGCACCTGCCACAGCGTTTGTTGGGACACGACTTGGCCTCGTGCCCCTCCTCTCTACACTGGAAGCAGGTGCGGGGCTGCCCGAAGTACCTTATGTGGGCCTTCGAACCCCGTATGAAGAGGACGGAGGGAATGTCCCTCTCCAGTTCCATACGGAACTGCCTCTTCCCGTTGAGAACACCTTTCATTTCACCATCATTATAGGTAACCCAACGGGAATCAAAGACAGTCCCGTATTGCCTTAGAACCCTCGCCACCAGGCCCTGTTCCACCTCAAAATTCAGGTACAACACTGTCACCACCACAGAGCGATCATATGGGGAGACAGTGAGACCCTCCACTCCTTTAAGGGAGGAAACCCCCTTAATGCGGGCAGCATCATCCCTAAACTTCAAGTCATACGTATTCCGGGCTGCCAGGGCCTGCAGCATCTGTATATCTTTAATGTCAACCTTATTCTCCTTCAACAAACAAAAAACTTGCTTAGGAGTAACACTTCCCCTCGACACGAACTGTAACTTAACAATGCTGCTATCCCGACCTCCGGGCATAGCAGCGAGTGGTTGTGGCACTAGGCCACGCAAACACAAGGAAGAAAAACCCCAAAACTAAACAAATCAACCAAGTACAGGGGACAGGTAAAGAAACCCAACACAAATTACACAGAAAAACCAGGCGTGGTCGGAAAAAACACCACGACCAAGCCTTTGCCAACACGAGACAACACACCCAAGTTAGGAACGTACACACCGCAGTAGTATAGCACAGTATAATAGTATGCCAATGAAGCACCAAATTCAGCACGGCAAAACGACGAGATCGAAACGAAAACACGTCTGCTCTCGTCGAAGACCTGAACTGAACTCAAACAAACTGGCTACAAACTTGAATTTCAAGATGGTGTGCCACCGTTACAATTCAGGATACCTCCCCCGGTGTTGTTGGCGTTTGGTTTGTTTGGTTGTTGGCCATATGTGGTTATCCTTTCGCCGGTCTGGCCGTGTCCGTTTTTAGCACGTAAAAAGCCCCCCCCCCCCCCACCTCCCTCATACAATATGAATGCGGAAGTACTAGCTGTTAATGCAGAAGTACAAAGACTATCCCGAGCCAAGGTTATTGAATTGTCACAAGATAGTCGTGGGTTCATATCAAACATTTTCACACGACCCAAGAAAGATGGTGGTTTTAGGATGATTTTGGACTTGTCAGTCCTGAATGAAAGCATTACTTATAACCATTTTAAAATGGATACTCTGGATACACCAATTGAATTAATTTCAGATGATTGCTTTATGACATCTGTAGATCTCAAAGATGCATATTACTCGGTGCCCATTGCAACTGAGCACCGAAAGTATCTTAAGTTCACCTGGCAAGGAAACATTTGGCAATTTACAGCCTTACCAAATGGATTAACATCAGTTACTAACAAGACACATGTCTAGACTAGTTGCGGTGCTGTGTCGTTAACTGTGGTGGGTATAGCTAGCTTGAGTTTTGAACATGACCATCTTCCAACTGTTCTTGTCAATTTTGGTTTTTTATTCAAAAAAGGGAGCGTTCTACTATTAGTATATTTTCAAAGTTGTTCATAAACTATCAGGAGTCACATTCGGTTTTCGAATATTTTCGTCACTTTCTCGTGGCAATGGAATAGAAAACTAGAGATATATACAACAGGTGTAGCGTTTCAGATCAAAGATCAAGTCAATAATTCATCAATGAACCTATGTGGTATTTTGTTGTATCATACTTCAAGGATTGACCTTAAGGTTGACTTAAGGCTATAACGAAATAACCAAGGGATTTCGATCAAAAATTTTGGAGAGGAAGCGAAAGCAAAATGATTGAAGATAATACAACTGAATTTAGTTAATTCATACATGAAGAAATGCGAAGGGGCTTTTTAAGTGCATCGAAACGGCACACACAAACAAAAAACAAAACTCAAACCGGATCGGACAGGAACATAAAGGCGAAACTATCCACACACCACCAAATCAAACAGAAAATTATGTTCATTACAACAATAGAACCACACACACGCTGACAACCCAAATACCCCACAGACCAACCTCCCCCCGGCCACACTGAAAACAAAGCCCCACAAAGACCACACACCCAAAGACAACACCACGCCCGAAGGCAACACCACGCCCGACGGCAACACCAAGCCCGAAGGCAACACCACGCCCGAAGGCAACACTAAGCCCGAAGGCAACACTAAGCCCGAAGGCAACACCACGCCCGAAGGCAACACTAAGCCCGAAGGCAACACCACGCCCGAAGGCAACACCACGCCCGAAGGCAACAGCACTTAAAAAGCACCGGGGCAAATACAGGTGCACCTTGCCCAAGGGTGCCCCGGAGGCAGTTGTGGCAAAGGGTAACCTCATTACTCCCACGTTTAAACAAACTCCACAACCGGATGCAGTTTAAATGCAGAAGAAATGCGAAATAAACGTATCGAAGAAGAGTAATGGTAACATGCATATATATATAGTGGGTGATGATATTGTAAGAGTTCGAATCCGTTTCGTCTCAGGTATACTGGACGTTGCGGATGAGGTATCTGGGTTGTAGGTCCGGTGGGACTCGGTCGGTAACTGGCGGTTGTTGTGAGTCGGGAGTCGTAGGGAAATCGTCATCGTCGTCAATAGGGGCGTCTGTAGCAATATTTACTGGTTTGAAAAATGACGAGTTTCTTCTCACAATTTGTTCTCCTCTTTTTGCAGAGGTCATGGACCCTTTTACTTCAAATACAGTGTAAGGGTTGCAATTGAAGGGGGAGGAAACCTTGTTGCGTTTCTTTTCACGAAGTAATACCCTGTCACCAACTTTTATTTGAGCTGGTTTTGCGTGCATCTTACTGTCAGAATTTGACTTCCATTTTTTGTTTTGCATTAGCATCTGTCGCTTGCAGGGACTGGTCATGCAGTTGGGGACTGCTGTCAATCAAACTGTACTTTGGTCCCAATGGCAAGCCGTCCAAACAGAAGCTCTGCGGGCTATTTGTTTGTGGTACTATTGGGAGTTGCCCTGTAATTCCTTAGGAAGGAATACTGTATAGCTCTTGTTTCCAGGGTTTTCCTTCAATAATCGCAGTGCGAATGGCTTTTTTCCAGGGTTTTCATGAATCTTTCAGTTTCACCTCTGGCTTTTGGCCATAGAGGTGTAATTTTATGATGGTGAATTCCTTGATGTTAAAATACGTAGCCGTAGTATTTCAGATTATGTTTGTTAAAATAACACTTATCCTTGTTGATATTCAGGTTGTTTTCGCTCAAACATTTGAATACTGCCTCCAGAGATCATGGTCGCTTTGTGTTGCGCCACTAAAATGAGTATGGATCGTCGCTGAAATAGATAACTCCAGGAATATCATGCAACACTTGTTGGATAATATTTTGGAAAATTTCGTCTCCGTCAATGTCAATTATAGTTTTCACTAACCAAGTAACATTAACAGACTTCTACATGTATAAAAAAATCAGTACTTACCAATGCATAGAACATATTGCCAAACTCTGGCGTTATAGCAACTCCATGTCGTGCACTTGAAACAATACCGTACATTCCTAATCCTCTCGTACGCGTCCTCACGAACAAAATGAAAGTTACACACTAATCTAGATAAATTCAGGTTAACGCAATCATAAGTTCGATGGCGCTGTTTATATTTAGTAACCGACTCTTCACCATACTATATATAGCGAGTGTAGTATATACCCAAGATTGTTGCTAAAAATAGATTCCGCCCACGCATTTAAATGAAGAAAAATCCCTATTATACCCTCTTACAAAAGTCATATGGTCATCAAAATTACCGCACTGCAACGGAACAACCATCCCTACAACTTGGACGATGATGTATTTCGATACCACCGTCCGTCTAGGAGGAGATCGTGTGACCAGCCAGAATTGGTATTTCGATGTCGACTGCATTAGTTGCGGCTGCCTGCGTGGCAGGCACCGCAACTAAAAACCACCGCTTTCTCTTCTCAGGTCAATGGGAATTTTTATTGTTGCGTACATTGATGACACATTGATTATATCTCGTACTAGAGATGAAGCACACTGGGCAGTAGCCAAAACAGCAAACTTCATCAGAACTGGGGTTTATCATTCATCCAGAAAAGTCGAAAGTTTAACCTTCAAAAGAAATTGTATTTCTAGGATTCATTCTCAATTCAGCAGCAATGCAAGTTAGACTTACCCCAGAAAAGGTTATAGAGATTAAGGAATTGTGTGCAGCCTTGCTCACAAAAGACCAGCACATAATACGATATGTGGCTACTGCATTAGGCAAAATCGTTGCTGCTTTCCCTGCAGTTCAGTATGGCAGGCTACACTATAGAGAATTAGAGAAAGAGAAAACAAGGGCGTTAAAACGCCACCGTGGTCACTACGACAGGTTAATGACACTGTCACAACCTGCCCGGCGGGATATACGCTGGTGGTTGCGTAATGCTGAGAAGTCTTTCCGAGATATCCAGAAAGGGCAATATAGCTTGGTCATAACAAGTGGCTCTGTGGCGGTGACGGTGCTTTACCTTCCCTTCGAGGTCGATCAGCGCCTGGTTGCGAGGGTTCTTAGTCAATACGGATCTGTCTCTGAAATGCGGTGTTGTAAATATACTGCGGGTGAGTTGAAAGGTATATTTAATGGCAAGAGACAGTTTCGTATGGAACTGGTGAGGGACATTCCATCGTTCCTCTTCATAGGGGGTTCCAAGGCCCACATTAGGTACTTTTGCCAGCCCCGTACCTGTTTCAGATGTGGAGAGGAGGGGCACGAAGCCAAGTCGTGTCCCAACAGACGTTGTGGGAAATGTTTGCAGTTGGGGCACGGCAAGGCAGAGTGTCCCAACGAGGTACGGTGCAACCTCTGTGGGGAGGAGGGACATGTGTTTGGTTCCTGCCCCACATCGTACTCTGCTCATGTCAGTGCCGATGTGGGGTCGGCACCTGAACCCTCGCAAACAGGCCCACAATATTCAACCCAGTAATTAGAGGAGGCGGCACTTGAGGTGGAGCAGGACTTCCTTGCCTCTAAGCAGTGTGAGGGGGGTACTGGGACTCCTCAGGCAGACTGTCCGCCATCGTTGGCAGCGGCACCCGGACAGGTTGAAATAATGACAGAGGAGGACCTCGATCTGTCCTCAGACTCGGCGATGTCAGATGGCGGGGAGCGTGCCTCAGAGCCTCCTCCAAAGGATCCACCTTCGGGGGAGGGTTGGTTTGATTTGTGTGAGGGGGAGGGGCCAGAGTCTGCACTAAAGAGGTCGGCTTCGGGCGAAGTATCAGACAGGGGAACCCATCACTCTGGGACGCCCGTACCGAGCCCACGGATTAAAAAGATAAGGTCCCAGTCAGAGTATTTAGTGTGAATGGTTTTGCCTTTGTGTCCCGTTTTCTTTTGGGGTTTCTGTTCTGTTTGTGTCTGTGCCCATGCATGCCACAAAGTTTTTTGGTAGTTCAGTGTAAATAGGTTTGCTTTGTTCCACATTAGGTCCGCCCGGCTACAAGCATGTAAAGAGCACATCACATTGTTAATACTGTAAATAGTGGGGTTGGCCACATGAATGCTGGCCTGGTGTATATAGTTGTCCTTGTGTTTCATGTCACGTCCGGTGTTTTGTTCCGGGACACGTAAGGAGCACCCACAGTTACTAAAGCATTGAACAGACTCAACCTGAACACTCTTCTGTTGATGTAAATGGGTATGTAAATAGTTTTGCCTAGTGAGATTGTAAATAGTCCTATGTAACTAGTTTGGGTTTGGAGTGGTTTTGTACATAGTTATCGCAGAAATTTTGTTTGCTAGCGCAATGTACAGAATTCTGTAAATAGTTCAGAGTTCTACCTTTTTTCCTCGTGCCCGTTTCTACGTACGTAAAAAGCTCTCTAACAAGTGATGCTTCAGGACTTGGTTGCGGAGCAACTGATGGAAAAACGCACATTGGGGGCAGGTGGAATCCTGTGGAAGCCCTGAGAGCACAGCGAAATGAAATAAATTATTTAGAAATGTTAGCGGCATTTTTAGCGCTCCAGGCATTTGGTGATAATGTGCGGAAAGCATGGGTCCTTCTGTGGCTGGACAATACAACCGCAGTAGCATACATTACTAACATGGGCGGCACCAAGTCCGTAGCATGTAATCAAATGGCAAAAACAGTCTGGAGTTGGTGTATCGCCAGACAAATTTGGATCCAAGCAGCTTACTTACCTGGGAAGGAAAATGTAGTTGCCGACAGAAAATCGAGGGAATTCAATGATCATTTGGAATATAAACTTAACTCCGGCATATTCCAACAGATTTGTGAAAAATTTGGTACACCAGACGTAGATCTGTTGACTTCAAGGCTAAATGCCCAATTGAAACTATATATATCATGGAAACCAGATCCTGGAGCAGGAGCAACTGATGCATTTACAGTGGGATGGCATGATCTCTTTTTCTATGCTTTCCCACCCTTCTCACTCATCCTAAAATGCTTGCGTAAATTGGAAATTGAGACTGGGGAAGGAATAATGGTTGTCCCAAACTGGCCAACACAGCCATGGTTTCCCCTTTTGATGAACATGCTGGTCGAGGACCCTATTGCTATCCCTCATACGAAGGACTTCTTACTGCTGCCAAGCTCTACACAACAACACCCACTTCATCAACATCTTTTCCTTTTGGCTTGCAGGTTGTCAGGGAATCCCTCCAGAACTATGGCATTTCAGATCAAACGGCAGATATCATTATTGCCGCCTGGAGAACATCCACAAAGAAACAATATCAAGTTTACATCAAAAATTGGTTGGAATTTTGTATCCGGAGGCAATTTAACCCATTGCAAACCTCAGCAAATCTCGTTTTAGATTTCTTTACAAACCAGAGGATATAGTGCCCTTAACACGCGAAGGGCGGCACTTTCGTCTATAGCATTACTTAGTGATGGATATACTATAGGAAATCACCCCTTCATTGTTAGGTTCTCAAAGGGGTGTTCAACTTGAAGCCATCCCTCCCACGGTACACACAGGTGTGGGATGTGCATGTGGTTTTCAACTACCTGAGAAAGTTGACTCCTGTGAAAAGCCTGGGCCTTCAGGAATTAACTCTCAAAACTTGCATGTTATTGGCTATACTTACGGCGCAACGACAACAAACGTTGCATTATTTAAATGTTGAAGACATGGAAATCACATCGGATAAATTCATTTTTCATGTGAATAACATTTTGAAAACTAGTAAGCCAGGGAATATTGGTGTTAAGATAGAACTCTCTGCTTATCCATTTATACTCACCTGGTAGAGTATCTTAAGAGAACAAAGATTTGTAGAGGGAAGGCGAAACAGTTACTCGTTAGCTACAGGAAGCCACATTCTGGAGTAAGTGTGGACACTATAGCAAGATGGCTACGTATAGTGATGCAGAAAGCAAGTGATGCAGAAAGCAAAGTGATGCACAAAACTGTCTAAACGAGATGTGGTTTTCCTTTGACGCTTTTGAACTTCTGGGTTCAGATTTTTTTCATGTACTTTAGACATGATTTCCTCAGACTTATCTTCAGTCCTCAATTTCCTCAATTCAGATATTGTTGTTGTTACCAGCTGATAACCTGTTACCAAGCTTGTTGACTTTGATTGCAACATTTTGTCTGCAGGCTTCAGTAATCCAAGAAAGGATATCATTACTTGTGCACAAAAGTAGAACCTTTCTTTCTGAATTTTAGCCAACAATCCAATAGCTGTAACAGACAATTCTGCATCGGAACCATTTGAAAACTGTAAGAACTGATACAATGTTGTCATAATTATCAAGGATTGATTTTGTAGTTTTATAGTGTCCAATCCAACGCTGATCCATTAATCTAGCCATTGCTGTTGCCCCACTTTCCTTGTAGGTTGATGCCACTTTCGATTTGGAAAGAAAATTGCATAGCAGTTTACTAGTGTCAAAGAATTCCTGTATTGCTGCTACTTTTTCACAGACATGCACAACAACCAAATGCAATTGGTGATTAAAACAGTGAACATATGGGATATCCCTACCAATTGCCTCACACATTTTGACCTGGACTCCGCCTATTTTTCCAGACATTACAGAAGCCCCATCATATGCTTGGGCAAGCAGATAACTTAGATCAAGATCTTTTAATGCTCCCAAAATTTGTTGCGTAATAAATGCATCATCAAATTTTGTCAGTTCAAACATCCCTAGTAATTTTTCTTCCGGAATGCATTGGCTATTTACAAAACGTATGACAACAGTAAGCAGTTCAGTACCACACTTATCCCTTGTTTCATCACATTTGATCGTGAATAACCCAGTATCTGTTGACTTAATTTTCTGAACTATGTTTTCATGGACCTGTGATGCCAGTATAGATATCATTTCGTTTTGAAAGCTTGGTGAAGTGTACTTGGCATTTTGAGGAAGAGTGTCTGATATTTCCTTAAACTTCTTATCCATTCCGAAAGAATACTCCACTAATTTCAGAAACATTCCTGAGTTTAGTGTCCCTACTTCCTCTTTATCACCTCTAAAGGGCAGTTCATTGACAGCTAAAAATTTTATGACATCAATTATCCTTGAAAGATAATATCTGTTGCGATCAATAGTTTCATAACACAATGAGTCTACAATGGTTTTGCTTGCTGTCACATGTTTCGTCTTATCAGCCCACAGAGTCATTGCAGTTAAATGGGACTTACATACAGAATGCTTGAAGAAACCCTTGCCACGTTCCGTTGCTGTTTTCCAGTTACGAAATCCAGTCACTGTAAATGTTTGGTCTTTATCACTGGTGGGAAGAAATATTCGGCAGGCATAGCAGAAACAAGCATCCTTCTGCACTGAGTATTCAAGCCAGGGTCGGCCATGATACCAGTTAACTTGAAAAGAACGCTTTGATGAACCAAATAAGGTCTGGTGTAGTTACACATGGCTGCACAGGACAATCCCCACCTAAATCTGATGGTATTTGAATTTGAGAATAAGAGGAGGAGGCACCAGGTCTTGACTGTCCTGATTTTCGTACCAAAAATTTATCCATGCTGCAACTTGCTCTGCAAAATAAAAATAACAACCAAAATATAGGCCTGTATTTCAATATGCAAGCAGTAAGGACCTGACCATGCCCCATGGCCATGGACTGTTTTGTGGAGCTATTTTGTGAAGTACACTGTTCACTTTGCTCAATTCATGGACTAGCCTAGCCCTAGGGCCTAGGCCCCTAGTTTAACACTGACTTTACACCCACCAAAACTGGAGCTGGGGATTGTAGAATATGCCCACGGTATTCCCGGCCTGTCGTGAGAGACGACTGAACGGGAGGACTTGCAACGAATTTCAACTGAATGTCACTATAGGCCTAACGTTAGGCTATAACACATTCGTGTTGGTGTGTCGTTAAATGTTATGTAACTAACTAACCAAAACCATTAAATACAGGTCATTTGTAAAGTGAGTCGTTATATACACTGTACTTAGCCTAGTAGGTTAAATGATAAATTACATTCACTAACTTACATTATTACGATACCAATACAACAATATGCAAGTCACATAAACGTAACGTGTACCTTAGGCCTAACGTTAGGCTATAAGCTAGACCTAAGCTAGCCTGAACTAACGTCAGGCTTATGCCTAGCTAATTATGACCTACCGCAGGTTGGAAAGGTTCACATTCCTCGCCAGGGCTTACATTCAGTTAATGTTTAGTCCTGTAATCCAACTATCACCTTCTCTAAGATTTTAGCAACTTTCTTGTTAATGTAATCGTTAAACATCCACGTTATTGACATTCCGAAGGTTAAATTGTCTGTACTTACGTAAAACGTTAGTATAGCAGCGTAGTGTAACGTTAGTACAGTTGTAACGTAAGTCATTCAACGCTGTGTATATTTACGTTCCTACAATTGTTTATGCGATCGTGGGCATGCAGGGCATACTAGTCCGCAGTCTGCTGACCTAGTATAGGTGCAGCTTCCCATACTAGGTCAGCAATATTGCCGTTGACAAAGTTGGGCTACCTCACATCAAAAATTTTGTCTTGTCTCAGTCTTTCTTTAATTCACATATCCTCCAAGGTAATTAGTATGCACAGATCATCAATTTGTTTTCGATCCTTTTTGCTAAGAATATGCACTTTAGAGTCCAAAAATTTGATTTACACAAGATTTGCTGTTTTGTTTTAAAGATGTTCTATCAAACTGTTCAAATTTTGTTACTAGGACGTTCACACTATTGTTCGCTAAATAACTGGCATTGCTGTTCAATTGTGACAGTCCAATGCTATGGTTACATTCGTACACGCACATGTGCGTATATAGCAACAACGGTACTGCAACATGCACGCGGACGCAGGATCCCATTGAGATGTTTTGCGGTCAAAACGTTTAATGACAATAGCCTAGGCCTAGTTCAGGGAACAAAGTGTACGTGAGAACTAGGCCTAGGTACCTAGGCTAAGGGCATACCAGTTCGGGATATATTTGTACTACTCATTCATGCATTGTATACTTTACTGTTATTAAAGGGCGCCCGTGTAAGCGTTCTTACATCACTGTGAATTGCGTATGACGTAATGTTTTTATGACTCATGTAGTACGTTACAGAGGATTTTCCTTTCTGCGTTTATTTATATTCTGCGTCTGTACGCGATAATTTTGCTTTTCAGTCTTATATTTTTAGATGTGTGAAATGCACAATTTAAATTTGGATTGGGCATTTTCATCTGGGGGGGGGGGCAGAAATAATTTTGGGGGGCATTGCCCCGAAGTGGGGCCCCCCCCCCCCCCCCGTGGCTACGAGCCCGCTAATCTAACAATGGCGGAAGAGGATAAACTAGTGAGTTGGGCTACGCATATGAATTAAATTGGATATGGACAAACTAAAAGAGAACTCCAGCTGGTTGTGAAGAAAATTCTCACATAATGCAGCCATGTGACCTGTCTTTCTTCAGAAGTTTGGAGGGCCACTGGACCAAAGAGGTGAAGGAATTCACCCTTCAGAGCGGTGGACAAACTGTGACCAAAGTTAACTTTGCTGGTGTCTTTGCAAAAGCTTGGAAGAAGTCAACCATCAGAGAAACGGCAATGAATGGATTTAGGTCTGCAGGGATTTCCCCCTTCAACACAAACGCCTACAAGTCAAAAATTCTTCAAGGCGAACAAAATACTAATACCGAATATTGTGTGGTGTCTGAGGTACAGCAACAAAAGAGCTGTCCTCCCGCTGCAACAGCAGGATTACAAGCTTTTGAGTCATGCATTTCGGAAGAAAAGAAGTGGCTGTTCGAGAAAAGGTTTGCCGAAAAGTACGAAATCCAAACTGATGAACTTTACAATGTTTGGAAAAAAAACTCAAGGTAGGGTCAACAACGGTTGAAGAGGGCGACCAACAGACGCCGGAAGAAACTCCTAAGCCATCTCAAGCCGGGCCGTCCAGGATAAGCACAGCGTTTGAAGACCACCTGCGCTTTCCAAAAGCGCCATCTACTAGCCTCTCTACAAAGCGAAAGCTAAATGAACAACTGCCAAAGGCGAAAATATCTGAAAGATAAGCAACAGGAAAGGGAAGAAGAGGAAACCAGAAAACAAAAGTATAGAGAAGAACGAGAAGCCAAAAAGGCAGCCAAAGAGAAAGAAAAACAAGACAAGGAAAAGGAGAAATCACTAAGAAATAGATCAGGTCTGGAAAAGGAAAATGAAGAGGAGGAAGATACGTCTGACGAGTCTGACGATGAAGTTAATGAAGTTTGTGTGAATTGTGGTAGAAGGTACAGAACGGCAGCAGGTTAAATTTTTAAAGTCTTTGGTATGACTCGACCTCAGTGGGAATCTAACCCGGGCCTTCCACGTGAGAGGCGGATGCTCTACCACTAGACCAAACACGCAGTCATTCTAACAGATTGGACAAAAATGTTTAAAAGCACCACTGTATACTTAACCAGTACAAAATTCCCTTCTTAGATCATTTTCCTTCCAATAACTCTTGTCAAAGGATCCTTTCCATAAGATTGCACATGTCGTGGGATTACAATTTCAGATAAATGAACATAGTATCCGTTGTGTGGTCCCTTCTATACTCCTTTATTCATCACCTTTTATCACTGTTTGCATTTTACATGTACACTGAGTGTACATCAAAGAGTGCACATGTACAGTGTATATGAAAGTCCACATGACCAGTTCTGAGGCTTGTATAGTCTTTTCACTTTAAAAATTTGCTTTGATATCCAATGCCTGATTTTCAAGACATCATCAAATGAAGTTTTAACATGCATAACTTAACAGTGAACTTGAAGAGGGTAAATGTGACATCAAAACCTCACATTCATGAGCCTTTCTTTCTCACTCTTAACTATACAATTTATCTGCCACAATGCTACGCCATTATTTGAATGCATGAGCATTGTACAGGCTTCGAATTCCCCTTGGGAAGCTCATGTCCCTATTACCTTCATATGCTGGTACATCGAAACTGAATAATAATTTCACTGAAATGATTAGGTGCAGTTCCTCTGTTTTACATCACATAGGAGTTTTTCTTTTGCTTTGCTTACACCTTTCCTTTAATTGTGAAGCACCACACACCATAAGAAATGCAACTGTTCCACTAGGGCTGTGACCATGTAGCGATTAATCCCTAAACGATCGCATGTGTAATAAACGTTTAGTACAAAGCTACCAGCGATTAATCACAAAACCCGTTTTTCCGTACGAAATAAAAAACAATCTGCAGTCATTACAGAAGATTAGATGTTCCCTTTAACTTTTTGAAAAAGTTAAATACATAATTAGCACAGTTAGCTAAATACACAGTTAGCACACAAGTAAACATACATCAAAGTTGAGCTTTTATGAAGATCCGTGTTTGAGGTTCATAGAAACTATGTCCCCTGGACGTCACTAACGCATTTTACATATATTCATCATGTTCAAGAGCACTTTTAAAGTCTCTAGATGTTGATCATAGGTACTTGCGATTAATCGCTAAACGATCGCAAAATTTTCCGACTAAACGTTTAGTAAGTTTGCTAAACGTTCACAGCCCTATGTTCCACACCTCATCCTTTCCTATTTACAGCCCATCCTCGACCACTTCATGTTCAGTAGCCCTGAGTAATCCTTAATGAATACAAATTCACATTGGCTGTCTGTCTCATATTCTAAGAAAAGGCCCTGTAGAAACAAGGCATCAGTTTTAGAAGATTTTAAGTTTGGCATTGGTCTGCATACTAACCTCTTTGTACTGTTTGGGGAACGTGACTTCCATGAAGTTTGTCCACCATTCTCTGGCTGCATGAGGTAATCTGCCACTGTATGCTGCTGGTAAGTCCTTCACCAATTTCTCTGGATCCAGCTTTTCCAGTGAGGGTACCACCCACTCCAGTTTCTCTGTCAGGTCAGGCAAAGCCTGCAAATAACAAATATTATTTACAAATAAATCTCTATTATGAAGAATTGTATGCCAGAGATCATCTGTGGGGAATTTGGTGAGAAAAGACATGAGGAATGACGGTACCCGTGCGTAGCGGCAAATGAGCTGAAATTTTGTGTGTGTGCAGGGCAAGGGCCCAGAAATGGATTGTATAGTATAAGAACGTAATGCTGGGTCCTGTTCAGTGGCTACTGTAGGCCTAGTTTTATTTTTAATTTTAGTTTGTGTGCTAGCAAGGTAACAAATTCATACCATTTTTCTTAAATGATGTAATAAAGGGCTTTATAAATCTCAATCCGATTTCTGGTTTTATTTTACCATTCTGAAGCAGATCTTTCAAACTTTTAAACAATCATAGTGCATGCATTCTTAACCTATGTTATCTAAGGGTGAAGCTCGTAGACTCATACTGTATGATTTTTCTCTCACAAGAGGAAGGCAATACAGTGGTTATGGTTTTTCAGATGTGGAAGCAGGCAGCTGCTCTGAGAATTCATCCTATATATAGGTGAAGAAGATGTGCACATTGAACATTTTGCAGGAGTGAGTATTGTGTAAATGTTTCATCATAACTTAAAGGCAGTAGGCAGTCGCCCCAATCAGAGTTAGTGTATGCTCTGTCACTCTAGTTCATGAATGGCCCATTTTGATCATGTGACAAAGTTTTTGTCAGTGAAGTGTGAAATTTAAGGAGAATTTCTCCTTGCGTTACCTATTGTTTGTAATAGTTATGTTCAAAACGTCTTCAGGTGCTTGTACATGTAATGCAATAAGAGGAAATTTGCAAGAGTTTGCTGATTTTTCAAAGCAATTTTGGGGCGACTGCCTACTGCCTTTAAACAGTACTTAAAGGAGACTTGTAAAGTCAAAACCATTATTGTAAGCCACCCACACCCCTGTTCATTATGTATGTAATTTAGGTATTTATGGTTCATGGATGTTTGTGGACAGGATAAAGGGCAGGGTTTTCGTTAACCCGAGCTCCCGGGTCTCAGACGCACGACAAGCTGCCTAGGCGTTTGGAAGAAAATCCAGTGCGTCTCGTGGATGCATGATGTTCAGCCTTATATGCACAAAAATTGTAGCTCTAAATGTTGCAAAATTCCTTGGCAAAAAATACCCCAAACGTGCTACAACATACCGCACTCTTGCAGTCAAAGTTTCTTTCAAGCCTCAAGCCTGCATTTTTTTACAGCGAATTTTTCTGTTTATGCCGACATACAGTACTACTGGAAGCAAAATAATGTTGTAGGTCTGTCATGCACACCAATCATTGACACTCATATGGATGCTGTGCAGTGACGAACACGGTATACAAACGTACCGCGCTGTCAAAATAGGGAAGTAATGTACACAAACACCCATATATTAGGCTAGCCACGTGTTACTTGATTAGGCTAGCCACGTGTTACTTGAAGTTCAAGTGAAGAGCACACTGCACATGCACAGTAATGGCTCGAAAATTCTATGCGCCGTTAGCCTGAGGCTCGCAGCTCACTATTCAAATGTTAGGGCTTCCAAAATTTATGATTAAAATTGCCTGTCGGGCTAAAGCCGCGAACACTGCAAAACCTCTCTAGGACCACTACGTACGGGATGAGAAGTAAGAAGAGTAAAAATAATGCTGCTGTTCCCCTACCCTGTTGTATTTCTTCTCAATTTAAACCTTAATCATAGCCTAATTCTCTAAAAAATGAACGGTAAAACGGAAACCGATGCACGCAGTATTTCAATGCAATTACTTGGCTATTTCACACTATCCTATCGTGCACTATGTATGGTTGTAGAGTGTAGGTCTAACACGTTACAGTTTCATACAGCAGTACGGAATGCATGATGTGATATATATCTATACGTATATGTATTTGAGACTGCATAAATCAATGAAGCTTGTACTGTTCCGTTTAAGCATGAGTTTGAGTGTATCAAACTTTCTTTCACAGCTTGCTCATGTTTCAGGTATCATAATTTCGCAAATAATTGAAAAAGCACAATTTATATCATAGGAATAAACATGCATGATTTGTATAAAAAGCACCCACCGTTATTAATGCAAAATATGACTAATTACGGCAATTTTAGCAGTACAAGCAGCGATCGAAAGCATACCCTACTCTCCTGAACCATATCCTAAGGTCATACCGTATATACAAACGTAGGTACGTCCGTCAACTTCTCTACAGACCTCGTGCGCTAAGCCTTATGTATGGGCGTTTGCATTTAATTGCGGAACTACACATAGACTACAAACTTTGCCGGCTTGGCCGTTCATTTCACTTGAACCTGGCCTAAGGTATCGCGTACATTAGGGTCCTATACCAAACAGTATGGTTTTATACCGTGAATTCTTTTTGCTCTCTTCGCATGGAAAAAATGTGGTCAGAGAAAAGGGATGAGCGTTGATTGATTTTACATCAGTTCAGTGTGAAAAAGAATGCAATAAATGAAGAAAATATAATATGTTCAAGGTTATAGTACAAGTACGGGACTCTTGGAAAATTTTGGAAACCCTTGGAATTTTTGGGGGGACGCTTGAAAAGAAAGCTGAGAGTTTCGGGACTCTTGAGATTGGAAGCCTAATGAAAACCCTGAAGGGATCAAATGCCTTGTAAAATTTTATGATATACAAATGTTAAATGGAAATGTTATCGATAGTAAGAATATTGTGGTATATTTGTGTTTAGGTAAGTCTGTGTGACTATTTCTTAAGTTAGGATTTAGCAAAACAGGTGTGCGTAATAAATGTCAGTAACCTTTTCCAATACAAGGTTGTATGAGCACACAAGTTAAATTGTTCACTGATCATTATCAAAATATTTTAGAATTAGTTGTCTAGGGGGAAAATGTGTATGCTTTAATTTGGACAAAAAAAAAAAAAAAATCTTAAGGACACAGTCAAACTGGTCTGTTTTTTACTTAATGTTAACTAGGGAGAAAATATGATCTTTAGTAAGTGTAGCCACGGCTAAAATTGGTGTAGCTACATACAACTGTGCGTGCTACTATTAAGTTCTAGATTACCATAGTTCGGTGTACTTGTATTTCCTCAGTTTAAGAAGGACAGATGAGATTGAGCAGGACAGATGAGATTAAGCAGTACAGATGAGAATCATTTATGTGAACTTTGAAGTTATTATGGCATCATTTTATTTACTGAAAGTGAAGCATATTCTTTCACAACAGGAAAGCTGTGCAGTTGCTCCCGATTCTTCAGATTCAGGGGCAGAGACCCGTTTTGGAAACATGTCCTGCATTGATGAAGAAAATGTGCACATTAGACATAATGCACATAAGTGAGTAGAATGTTAAATGTGGAGATCAAGACAGTAATCCATTCTAAAACTACAGTATTTAACGAATTCTTGTTGAAGCGGTGTTTCATGGATGTCTGTCAACATTTACAAGCAAATAATTGAAAACTCATGCTGCAGATTTAATAACATGCACAGCAATTATATGCTATAGGCTAGTTAGGCTACTAAAGGTTATGCCACCACAGTAAGAATTATTTGGAATATTCATGTATCATATAATGGGCTTTAGTCAGATCAGTGTTCATTACAAAAACAGTTTAATTTTGAAGGGATGATCCCACTTGCTTGGTATTAAACTTAAGTCCCAATTTAATGTGTTCCTTTCTTTGTATGTATGGTTGCACATAAGTTTACTTCTGATGGGAATCATTCCCACGTTCACGATGGATGAGTGAAATTTTTGTATTCATGTATCCCTGCTTTTCCCCTATAAAGGCATCCCTGTTTTGTGTGTTGATGCTGTACCGCTACTGTTTTTTGTATTACCCCCACCACCAAAAAAAAAAAAAAAAAAAAATGAAATTGGTGGGTTCAGCATAAGTATTTTCAATGCCAACCAATATGTGATCCTCGTCTAGTGAAACCATTGAAAGCTTTTAGTGATCACTACATAGTAGAATATTTTGATCGAAATACTGATATTAAAGTTAATTTTCAACCCCAACAGGAAAAGAAGGCAAGAAGTGATAGTTCAGATTCAGAGACAAAAAGCTGCATTGAGAAATCCCATGTTGGTGAAGAAAATGTGCACATTGAACATCAGCTAAATGTGAGTGGAATTTGTGAATTTACTGTAGTATTGTGACTTTATTGACTTGCACTGTTTGCATATATGCAAATAACTCACCCTTATCTGCATGTTTAAGAAAAGGTTGGTCCATCATGGATTGGGAACATTCATGAAAATTGGCAAAAACGTCAGGCAGACTTTGTGACCTAACTTCTCAAGTAATATTCTTGATATGCTCATTTCAAAGCCTTATTCCTACATAGCATGGTTGATCCCATGGAGAATGGGTCTAGTTAGTTAGATAACATTTAACGACACACCAACACGAATGTGTTATATAGTGTCAACTAGATAAATTCGTTTCAAGTCCTCCCCTTTAGTCGCCTCTCACGACAGGCGGGAAATACCGTGGGCATATTCTACAACCCCCAGCCTTAATGTTAACTAGGGAGAAAATATGATCTTTAGTAAGTGTAGCCACGGCTAAAATTGGTGTAGCTACATACAACTGTGCGTGCTACTATTAAGTTCTAGATTACCATAGTTCGGTGTACTTGTATTTCCTCAGTTTAAGAAGGACAGATGAGATTGAGCAGGACAGATGAGATTGAGCAGGACAGATGAGATTAAGCAGTACAGATGAGAATCATTTATGTGAACTTTGAAGTTATTATGGCATCATTTTATTTACTGAAAGTGAAGCATATTCTTTCACAACAGGAAAGCTGTGCAGTTGCTCCCGATTCTTCAGATTCAGGGGCAGAGACCCGTTTTGGAAACATGTCCTGCATTGA
The DNA here is from genome assembly GCA_029531755.1 of Holothuria leucospilota. Lineage (NCBI taxonomy): Eukaryota > Metazoa > Echinodermata > Holothuroidea > Aspidochirotida > Holothuriidae > Holothuria > Holothuria leucospilota. Next base: position 52,945 of record JAIZAY010000150.1, read on the forward strand.
TGAAGAAAATGTGCACATTAGACATAATGCACATAAGTGAGTAGAATGTTAAATGTTGTCATTATGACATTGACGATTAAAAGTGTCATATCAATTCGGAGATCAAGACAGTAATCCATTCTAAAACTACAGTATTTAACGAATTCTTGTTGAAGCGGTGTTTCATGGATGTCTGTCAACATTTACAAGCAAATAATTGAAAACTCATGCTGCAGATTTAATAACATGCACAGCAATTATATGCTATAGGCTAGTTAGGCTACTAAAGGTTATGCCACCACAGTAAGAATTATTTGGAATATTCATGTATCATATAATGGGCTTCAGTCAGATCAGTGTTCATTACAAAAACAGTTTAATTTTGAAGGGATGATCCCACTTGCTTGGTATTAAACTTAAGTCCCAATTTAATGTGTTCCTTTCTTTGTATGTATGGTTGCACATAAGTTTACTTCTGATGGGAATCATTCCCACGTTCACGATGGATGAGTGAAATTTTTGTATTCATGTATCCCTGCTTTTCCCCTATAAAGGCATCCCTGTTTTGTGTGTTGATGCTGTACCGCTACTGTTTTTTGTATTACCCCCACCACCAAAAAAAAAATGAAATTGGTGGGTTCAGCATAAGTATTTTCAATGCCAACCAATATGTGATCCTGGTCTAGTGAAACCATTGAAAGCTTTTAGTGATCACTACATAGTAGAATATTTTGATCGAAATACTGATATTAAAGTTAATTTTCAACCCCAACAGGAAAAGAAGGCAAGAAGTGATAGTTCAGATTCAGAGACAAAAAGCTGCATTGAGAAATCCCATGTTGGTGAAGAAAATGTGCACATTGAACATCAGCTAAATGTGAGTGGAATTTGTGAATTTACTGTAGTATTGTGACTTTATTGACTTGCACTGTTTGCATATATGCAAATAACTCACCCTTATCTGCATGTTTAAGAAAAGGTTGGTCCATCATGGATTGGGAACATTCATGAAAATTGGCAAAAACGTCAGGCAGACTTTGTGACCTAACTTCTCAAGTAATATTCTTGATATGCTCATTTCAAAGCCTTATTCCTACATAGCATGGTTGATCCCATGGAGAATGGGTCTAGTTAGTTAGATAACATTTAACGACACACCAACACGAATGTGTTATATAGTGTCAACTAGATAAATTCGTTTCAAGTCCTCCCCTTTAGTCGCCTCTCACGACAGGCGGGAAATACCGTGGGCATATTCTACAACCCCCAGCCCAAAGGGGGCCTAACCATGGAGGGGGGGGGGGTTGTGACGCCGACACCCCGCCAGTCATGGGATGAGTAATAACGGTATCATGTGCGCATTTTACAGGGCAGATTTGGGGACAAACAACTCCCCACGCACTACCGCCTCACCCCACCTGAACGGGTCTAAAAGGAAAAGGTAACCCCTTCCACTGTGCAAAATTTTTGTTTACAATCAAGACAAAAATGAAATCAATTTTGGGGTACTAGCTCTATCCCCTCTGGTCAAAAACAAAAAGACAAAACCTCTCTGATATGTACAATCAAGTTTGATGGCTCGGAGAGGGTATACTCTATGACCATTTCCATTTTCTAGGAACAAAATTGAACATTCTTTTGATTGTCTAGTGTAGTTGGTTTACTTAACTGAAAACTAAAAAATGTTTTTGGCAGAGGATGTTGAGGTTGATCTGCACTCTATCCTATTACCCATTTTGTCCCTCCCCAGTTGCAAAAAGAGAATTCTTGCAGTCATTCAGATTTGGAGGCGACCAACTCCCCAGAAGAGGGGAGAAATGTGAATGAGGTGTAGGGCATTGGACTTTCTGGTTGACATTTTTATTGAGCACATTGATCCAGTTTCCCCGTAGACTTGCAGTGATCTCCCATCTTGCTGCTTGAACATTGCATCACAACTATTGAACAGAACAGAAAGTAAGAACATGCTCGAACTTAGGTTATGAAATGATTTTTTTTTTGGTTTCGATGGTAAGAGAAACCTATGCATTCATGATGGCGTGTGTGTATGTATGTGTGTGTATGTATGTATGTATGAGTGTTTGTGACACTTTGCTCGTTAACACGATATCTCAAGAACGAAAACTGCAACAGTTCTCGAACTTGGTACATAGATGCCCCATTAGAGAGGAAGAACCCTATTTTTTTGGTGGGGGTCAGAGGTCACCTGAGGTCACCGGGGTGTTAACCTTGTTAACACTATCTTGAGGTAGGAACCTTGGATGAATTTCATGCTTAGTATGAAGATGCATTATGGTAAGAGGACGAACCCTATCATTTTTGGTGGAGGTCAAAGGTCATCTGGGGTCACACCCTGAAAACCTTGTTAGCCTGATATCTCAAGGTAGGAAGCTTGGATAAATTTCATACTTTGTATGTAGATGCCTTATAGTAAGAGGAAGAAGCCTATCATTTTGGTGAGGTCCAATGGTCATCTCCGGTCACTGTGGGTCAAACCCTAAAAACTTTGTTAACATGATATATCAAGTTAGGAAGCTTGGATAAACTCCATACGTTGTATGTAGATGCCTTATATTAAGAGGAAGAATCCTATCATTTTTGGTGGAGGTCAAAGGTCATCTGGGGTCACTGGGGGTCAAACTCTGAAAATCTTGTTAACGCAATATCTCCAGTTAGGAAGCTTGGATAGATTTCATACTTAGTATGTGGATGCATTATGGTAAGAAGATGAATCCTATTATTTTTGGTGGAGGTCAAAGGTCTTTTGGGGTCACTGGGGGTCAAACTTTGAAAGCCTTGTTAACACGATATCTCAAGGCAGGAAGCTTTGATAGAATTCATACTTAGTATGTAGTTGCGTAGTGAAACCTGAAAAGTTTTTCTAGTGGAATTTGACTTTTGACTCCTTTTTTATTTTTTGTACCCAACATTGCTCCTTTTTCTTTCTAGGTGACACTATATAACACCTGCGTGTTGGTGTGTCGTAAAACCCCATCTAACTAATTAACTAACTCATTGTTTCTGGTGGACTTCAAAGGTCATCTGGGGTCACCAGAGGTCAAGAAGCAAAATTTCCCAAGAATATTATGTGGGTTTATCATCAGAGGTCAAAGAGCAAAATTTCCCAAGAATTGCCAAGATCGCCATCTGGGGTCACCAGAGGTCAAAATGCAAATTTCCCAAGAATTAAAGATTAAAAAGGAATGCAAACCTTTTTCCAAAATGTTAAGATAGCATTTGACCAGTGACAGAAAGGTATGGGACATTATGGCATTATTTGGAATAGAACGTATATCATCGAAACCTCAATGCATTTTTGCATTCTGGTTACACTTTAGTGTAAGGATTTTTTTTTCTTTCTTTTAACACCATGTACCATAAGGTACTGACATGAGTCAGAAGACAGGGTGCTTTTGTCATGAAGTGTTCTACCATTCTCTCAGAAATGATTTACCTTATTTTAGTGTGAAGATATATATGACTATTTGGTTGGGTGTTTGGGCTTTATAGTGGGTCTTCCTTTATGAAAGAACTTACAGCACACCTTTCATTTACAAAGTACTTGCAGAAAAGCCATGCAGATAATTTTGCTGTATAACTATTAACTTATTGTCAAAACTGAAATTCTCAGAATACTGAGAATTGTTGCCTGTGCTGCATAGACCGAAAACACGCACATTACTTAATGACAACTGCCTTTAATTAACGTAATAAGTCAAATAAGTTTATCCACATTATGGTATTAACAAACTGCAGTCAGAATACAAAAAAATTAATGTGTCTTAGTGAGGTAAGGATCAAAAAGAAAAACTCACCATAGACAAGATGAAAAGGGTTTACGGTACATATTTTCGAACAGTTGTGATCAAGTTTACTTTGAGAACATAATCTAAAGAGTAAAAGATACTATTTTCTTTTCGTTTGTTTTATCTCGTGGTACTATTATGGTCACAGAATGCTGAAATTGGTATTGTTCCATTCTTTTTCTTTTTATTTACAATCAGTAGTACTGTACATATCATGGAGAAAATGTCATTTTTGTAACTTCCATACAGGTATCTGAGAACCAAAACCTTGCAGAATATGAGTCAAGTTTAGAATCTAATCAATTTTCTAACAGTGAAGATGATGTGTGCTTTTTACGTACGCAGAAACGGGCACGAGGAAACAAAGTAGAACTTAAACCTGACCGGACAAAAACATAACTCTGAACTATTTACAGAATTCTGTACATTGCGCTAGCAAACAAAATGTCTGTGACAACTATGTACAGCTAGCTTTTTACGTACGTAGAAACGGGCACGAAGAAACAAAGGAGAACTTAAACCTGACCGGCAAAAGTACAAAGGTGAACTTTTTAAAGAATTCTGTACATTGCGCTAGCAAACAAAATTTCTGCGATAACTATGTACAAAACCACCCCGAACCCAAACTCGTTACATAGGACTATTTACAATCTCACTAGGCAAAACTATTTACATACCCATTTACATCAACAGAAGAGTGTTCAGGTTGAGTCTGTTCAATGCTTTTTGTAACTATGGGTGCTCCTTACGTGCCCCGGAACAAAACACCGGACGTGACATGAAACACAAGGACAACTATATACACCAGGCCAGCATTCATGTGGCCAACCCCCACTATTTACAGCATTAACAATGTGATGTGCTCTTTACATGCTTGTAGCCGGGCGGACCTAATGTGGAACAAAGCAAACCTATTTACACTGAACTACCAAAAAAAAAACTTTGTGGCATGCATGGGCACAGACACAAACAGAACAGAAACCCCAAAAGAAAACGGGGACACAAAGGCAAAACCATTCACACTAAATACTCTGACTGGGACCTTATCTTTTTAATCCGTGGGCTCGGTACGGGCGTCCCAGAGTGATGGGTTCCCCTGTCTGATACTTCTCCCGAAGCCGACCTCTTTAGTGCAGACTCTGGCCCCTCCCCCTCACACAAATCAAACCAACCCTCCCCCGAAGGTGGATCCTTTGGAGGAGGCTCTGACGCACGCTCCCCGCCATCCGACATCGCCGAGTCTGAGGACAGATCGAGGTCCTCCTCTAATGTCATTATTTCAACCTGTCCGGGTTGAACAGACGTCGTTATTTCAACTTGACTGGGTGTCGTTGCTAAGGGTGGCGGAGAGTCTACCTCAGGAGTTCCAGTACCTCCCTCACACTGCTTGGAGGCAAGGAAGTCCTGTTCCACCTCAAGTGCCGCCTCCTCTAATTCCTGAGTTGAATACTGTGGGCCTGTTTGCGAGGGTTCAGGTGCCGACCCCACATCCGCACTGACATGAGCAGAGTACGATGTGGGGCAGGCACCAAACACATGTCCCTCCTCCTCACAGAGGTTGCACCGTACCTCGTTGGGACACTCTGCCTTGCCGTGCCCCAACTGCAAGCATTTCCCACATCGTCTGTTGGGACACGACTTGGCTTCGTGCCCCTGCTCTCCACATCTAAAACAGGTACGGGGCTGACAAAAGTACCTAATGTGGGCCTTGGAACCCCCTATGAAGAGGAAGGATGGAATGCCCCTCACCAGTTCCATACGGAACTGTCTCTTGCCATTAAATATACCTTTCAACTCACCCCCAGTATATTTACACCACCACATTTCAGAGACAGTTCCGTACTGACTAAGAACCCTCGCAACCAGGCGCTGATCTACCTCGAAGGGAAGGTAAAGCACTGTCACCGTCACAGAGCCATCATATGGGGTGACAGTGAGCCCCTCTACCCCCTTCAGGCATGACACACCCTTAACACGGGCAGCATCAGACTTAAACTTAAGGTCATACGTGTTTCGGGCCTCAAGCGCCTGCAACATCTCTATTTCTTTAAATTCGACACCATTGTCTTTTAACACAGTAAACGCCTGTGGGGGAGGGACACTCACCCCAGACGAAAACTCCAACTTAACAATTGTGCTATCCCGACTTCCGGGCATAGCACCAGTTTGTGTGGCTCGAGGCCACGAAAGGAGAAAAAAAAAAAAACCTCAACTAGTTTTACAAAGGATAAAAAAGAGGATGAAGTAAGAAAAACACAAGCTACACAGAAACAAAGCGCGGTCGCAAACAAATGGACACGACCACACCTACTTATCAACTACAACACAAGCACGCTATAAGGTTTTATGCACAATTGCAATTAGTAGTACAGCTATCACACAGTGATAAGGTTGAGCACGGCAAAGCGACGAGAGCTCGACGAAACACGTCTGCACTCGCCGAAGACCTGAACTGAACTGAACAGTGAAGATGATTGGTCCTCTTCACATGGTGACCAAAATGATGCTTCAGGTCTATTCAGGTATATTTGGGCATGACATGTCCTTGAATGATCATCTGTTTCCAGGAATTAGAACAACAAAGGCTGAAGCCATCTTAATGGCCATGACGTTTGCTATGAGGCATTGGTTGTCTGCAGTTGGTCTCATTCAATTGCTGCAACTGATTAATGAAGTAATCGGAAGGCCAGTTTTAACTGAAACGAAACATATGCTCGAAAAAATCTTCCACAGGAGGTCAGCCAAGCTAAGTTTACAGTTTTATTGTACACTCTGCCTTTCATATGTGTGTGAACATGGAGAGCATGATACTGAAAATGCGGCTTGTGGCAACTGTGGTGCTCAGTGTTATGTTGCACATTTAGACAAAGAATTTTTTTCATAATGTCTGATTTGAAAAGTTAAATGAAAGTTCTTCTTCAAAAGCCCGTTGTGTATTGCAAGCTGGGCTATCGTTCAGTTAGGAATAAGGAGAGTGAGTCAAGCATTGAAGATATATATGATGGAGAGATACACAAAGAGTTACGCCAAGAAGGCAAGCCACTGTCTAACGATGATAACTTGAGTTACACATTTAATAGCGATGGTGTTCCTGTGTTCACATCTTCCAAATACTCCCTGTGGCCCATCTTTTTAATGATTTACGAACCTGCACCCAAAATGAGAAGATACAACCTGATTTTAGCCGGAGTTTGGTGTGGGAAGACAAAACCCAACATGGTTTTCCTACAAAAATTTGTAGAAGCACAAGTTCTAGCTACTGATGTTGTGAGATGGAAAAGGAATGGTGATGAAGTTGTCAGTAGGTGCTTTGCTGTTGTGTCGATGCACCAGCAAGGGCTTCGATGCAGAATACAGTGCAATACAGTGCAATTTAATGGATATTATGGTTGTGGTCTCCGTTACCATCCTGATAAACTATGTGGTGGTGTGGTGAAATACCCCATTGATGTAGTAGAGTATAATGATAGGGAAGAACATGAAATGTTAACTGACATGCAAACTGCATTGGAGGAAAACAGAAGTGTGGCTTTTTAAGTGCACGGAAACGGCACATACAAACAAAAACTCAAACCGGATCGGGCAGAAACATAAATGCAAACTATTTACAAACTACTAAATCAAACAGAAAATTATGTTCATTGCAGTAATAGACCTATATGTACAGATATTTACACACATATATACATATTTACAACATATATACAACTTAGTACCTCACAAGCCACCTATGTACAAACACAGTCCTATTTACAAATTACAGTAGTTCCATATTTACAAACACAATCAATATTTACAAGTTGACTACCACCCGGTCCGCCCACACTGAAACAAGTGGACCCCATCGCCTACCGAACGCCGACCTTAGCAAACGAAGTCCGACAGAAGTGTGAGAGGTATCAAAGGGCCAACGCCTCTGATAGCTATGTCCAATTTTCCTGTCGTTTGGGGGTTTCCTCCAGACTTCATGCATTGTTGTCTGCTTGGCGTGACTAGGCAGCTGGCAGAATTGTGGTTTAGCACTCCTGGTGAAGATTTCCACAGGAAATCCAAGGTGTATGGCATTGATAGACAAGCGACTATGCACAATTAAGCCACCGAGTGTCATTTCTCGATCCCCTAGACCCATGAGTGATCGCAAGTACTGGAAGGCAAGTGAATGGTACAACTGGCTCTTATTTTTCAGTTTGCCCTGTCTTTATGGTATTTTGCGCACTGAGTATATACAACATTTTGAACTTTTTGTGCAAGCAATGTACATTCTCCTCCAGAAGAGTATTAGTTCTGACGACGGAGGTAGAGCTGATTTGGCAATGATGTCATTTGTGGGTGAGATGCAAATACTGTATGGTGCTTCAGCGATGACGTTCAATGTTCATTCTTTAACACACGTACCCAAAAGTGTAAAACTTTGGGGGCCTCTTTGGACACATTGATGTTTTCCATTTGAGTCCTGTAATGGGCAAGTTAAAAAATTGTTGTCGGGTAAGAAGGGTATTGCACTCCAGGCAATGCATAAGTTCATGTTGCTCAAAGCTTTCCCACTTTTCAGTAACACGTATAATGTCTCTGATAGAGTATCTTTGTATTGTGATCAGCTGTTGGGTGTTTCTCAAAGAGTTGCAGGAGTAGGGATAGATAATGTACAGCTGTTGGGAAAACCAAGCAGTTTGCAAATTAGGGAAGAGAAAAGAGTAGCTCTTACCTCTCATGGGTTTGATGTAGGAAAAAACATCGACTCATACGTAGGAATTAAGAAGGATAGGTTCACTTACCACACAAAATATTACATCAGAACAAATGTACGAATCAACCGGTACTTTTCTCTGTTAGATGGTACTTCAGGTGATCTACACCGAATAGTAATGCATGATGGGCAGTGTCTTTTAATCTACAAGAAAATGATAGTGGGCACTGCAGATGAGTTCAGACACCCACAGTCTGTTTTACCAAAAATTTATGGGGTCATGAGATGTTTAATAATTTACAAGGTCGTAAGTGACTACAAAATTCATTGCGACTGTAAGCAACTTCTGTGTGGTTCTCTTTGGCCAGGTTGAAACAATGGGCACGCTTTATGGAAGTCTAGTTAGTCAGATGGGGGTTTAATGACACACCAACAGGAATGTTATATAGTTTGAGGTAGATAAAAAAGGGTAATGGTGGGGTGAAATCAACTAAAAGGCAATCGGGTTGGGCAAAATTATACTAAAATGTCTAGACAGAACCAAATGTGGGAGTCATGTCAAAATTTCCTGTAAAGGTTAAGTAAGTCCAAAATGAGAGAAGGATCTGTGTGCTCAAACAACGTCTTCAGGTTTGGCACAGTGTAAATACTTCTGACGAATATGGGAGTATCCATAGCAACCAATGAGAATGTGACTGACGGTGACAACACAATCACAGGGGATGCAATATGGTCTGTCATCCCCGTGGAGCAAAAAAAATCATGGGTTAGGTCAGTGTGACATATGCGAGCCCTAGTCAGTACCAAATCATCTCTCCGTTTTCTGGGGGCTGCATTACCCAGTCCTGACCGTTGGTTTGACCTGGTGCAATTTGTTCTCATAGTCAAATTAAATTTGAATTTTCCTCGCAATCCTTTGGAAATACTGTACCTTACACTCAAAGTCAAATTCCTCAAATGTTACTGTCATTATGGTGGAAGGGGTATCGCAATGTATGCAGCGACAAAAGCAACGGTGGAACTGCACCCCAAATCGTGCAAAACGCTTTGCAAATTTGATGGAGTACATGAAAGCAAACATTTGCCGTGGAAAGTACTGTAAGGTGGGGGCATGGACCAACTGAGAAAAGGCATATTGAAATGAAAAAAGATAGTAATTGCTTATTTCTGGTATTTCCAAATGTTAAGTAAGATAGTGAAGTTTCTTTTGTGGAAGAGGCTTACACACTGGAAAAGTGTTCAGTTTAAACTTGACTTGAAAGTTGAAAGTGGTGAATATCCATCTCGTCTCTGATAGTTCAAAACTTCAAAACATTTGCTTAACTGATTTCCATATCTAGATTGTTGAGCCATACTTTGCAACAGTTGTTTTCAGTGCAATGGAATTGTCCATTTTAATTCAACGGAATAATTCTGATCGAGTGCAATTTGTGACAGCAAATAAGAAAGAATCTAATGGGAGTACTTGCTATCATTCTTGAACATGATTTTTGTAGCATTCATCGTATGATGAATAGTAGCAGCTACTCATTTCAAAGGCAAGCTTGTTTTTAGTTTGGTATTTATTATGTCAATACTTTACCATTTTAATGTTTATTATTAGCTTAACCCACAGTGTGGATAGAGCTTATGTGATGCTGTAGGGGGAGAAAATGTCTGACTCTCTGTTCAAAAGGTTTCATCGTCTGCAATTGGTAGTGGATTTTTCTGAAATTTTTAGTGAAGGTGTCAAATTGGGACGACAACACAGTTTGCTGCTTGCAATATGATTTGACAAGGGGAAGTGATAATTTTTTGCTATTTATAATTTTTTCTGGTTTTTTAGAAGCCACCATTCCTTTTGAGTCTCGCTCCTTTAATAATGTAATATTATTTGGTAGTAAGCTTAATGGAGCATCATCTGGAGGGGCATGCTCACTGCCTAAAGTGAATAGCCTCCTGAAAGGAAAAAACCCGTGAAAGACAAGTTTTCAATTACTTTCTTTTGACTGTTATCCATGGGTTGCTATTTGTCAAATTTAAACAACTCCCTGGTTATTCTTTGGCATTATTTGTATGTCCTGTAGTAGCCAGTGTTCACTGTGTACACAACTTATCTCCCATGATGGCAGAGTTCCCAGACTTATCCTTTAATAGTTATTTCAGTATCTTTTACACTGTCCTCATTGGTTCTGTGCATATTGCATACAGAGGGATCATTGTTGTTCGTCAGTTGTTTCCCTGGTCTAGCTCTGCACTGTCCTGCACCAGTGGCATAACCAGGCTTTTTTAATTAGGGGGGGGGGGTGGGGGTTGGCCCCGCTTGGGGGCAAGTGGTTGTGACAGTGTAAATATAGCACCACATAGACAGTGTAAATATAGATCTTGTTAATTGTGACCAAATATTCTTTATTCTTGAGAAAGCAATTAGAAATTTACACTTCCAACAGGTCAGTCTGTGTAAAAGTGGTGAGTGGAAGCTTTATATAAGAAAATTAATTGATAAAATCACTACACTACTTTATTGTAAGTGAAATTAATGTATTCAGTCACTTATCTTTACCATGCATAGATTCAGTGTTCACATTTGTCAACAAAAGCCTTTATACTTCATTATAACTGATTCTTTCTCTTTTCATTAGTTTCTATTTTTCTGAATCAATATTACAATTTGGAATAATGTCAATTTTTAAAGTACACAAATGTGCACTACTTAGCAGCATTTAGTGTGATGTCATTTTCATTCAGTACTCTTGTTTTTGCTCACTTTGCATGTGTTGGAGGGCATAAGTTGGGGGTCAAGACATTTGACAGCCTCTTCTCCGTTTATGCCACAGTGACTACCCAGCACAAACAGGTGACATTTTTAGTCTCTGAGTTCTATCCCCCCCCCCCCCCCCATGGGTAGAGTTATATAGAGGGACGAACTACAGTTGCTAAAATGTATCACTGACATGGTCCCGCTGCAGAATTTAATTGCTAGGTCAACAGTTCTATGCATGCTGGCAAGCCCGACATGAGTTTGTGTATACCATGTATAAACTGTAATTGTATTCAAAATCAATTTAAAACTGGACAGGTCATTATATCAAAAAGGCTTGAGCGACTGCAGTGTTGATGCTCTTGTGTTAATTCAATATTTATAATTCCATACCGACTCATCACCTACATTTACAACTGAAATTTCTAGCAAAATAGTCACTATTCCATAACCTTTTTTTCAGAAACAGCTTTGGTGTAACTTTTGAAATGTTACTACATCGTTATTCAAAAGTGAATTTGAACAAGCCATCAAAGCAATTACAAAATGTACTTTGCAATAGAACCTTGACCTTTTGGTTTGCTTCACAGTGATTTGATTCCAAACAATTCAGACTTTAGGGTGAAATTTAATATATGTATATGAGCGCAGAATGAAGGCTAAGTTCATACAGTATGATATTGTTATTTTCATTAATTGTGAGCTTTAAGAAATACTTCGGCAGAATGGAATCTTATGTCTTTTTTTTTTTTTTGCTTCTCTCTTGTGATTGTGTTAAGATGTACCTACCACAACTGCTGGTGCTTAAGTTCTCTGGTATGTGTGTCAATTTTTGTTCCCAGTCTTAGATAACTCAGGTCATCGGGCGGTTGCTGGTTGATGAACAGATTTTATCTGATGCATTTATGTGGTCAGTTGAAAACCTCGTTTGTGTCTTGCAAATTTTAACCTCTCCAGTGTTGCATGAGAACCAATTAATAATTGGTTTTCAGCAGGTTTCAACTACAGCTAGGGCGTAGGCTGAATTTGGCATGGGGAGGTGCACATTTCAGGTAGGTGGAACCAGGAAGACTATCTAAGCGGAGCGCCAGCATTGCTTGGCGCGGAGCGTACAAGAAAATTTTCGGTTTTAAAACCCCCCCAGAAGGCCGGAAACAGCATTTCCCGAGCCTTAAGCCACATGTACACATCCTTCAAAAAGTGATCTCCTGTCTGCAGTTTCTCAATTTAAATGATACACGAATCGTTAATGCATGACTTTTTTATTCAAATTGAAATGTCGCCATATTTATATTCTAGCTTGATAGGTTTTCCCAAGGCTTTCAGACTTTGACCTCCGCTGACCTCAAATGACCTTGACACAGATTAAGAGGTCAGCTATACTCTCATGTACATCTTACATGTCAAATAGGAACTCAATCACCTATTTTGTTCCTCAGATATCACTCCTACTAGGTTTCAGAGACTTTTTTGATCTTCAGATATTCCTCCTATAAGGTTTTTCAAGACTTTGACCTCTGCTGGTCACCTCAAATAACCTTGAGCTTCAAGCACAAAACAACAGGGTTTTTCCTCCAGGGTGGGGCAGGAACCAGAGACATGTTCCTCCTCCCCCTCCAAGAGGTTACACTGCACCTCGTTGGGACACTCGGGTTTGCCGTGCCCCACCGGCAGGCACTTGCCACAACGTCTGCTGGGACACGACTTGGCTTCGTGCCCCTCCTCTCCACACTTAAAACAGGTGCGGGGTTGCCCAAAGTATCTTATATGGGCTTTGGAACCCCTATGAAGAGGAAGGACGGTATTTCCCTCTTCAGTACCATACGGAACTGTCTCTTTCCGTTCATTATGACCTTCAAATCACCTTCACTGTAGGTAACTCACCGCATATCGGAGACAGTTCCGTACTGACTGAGAACCCTCGCCACCAGGCCCTGATCGACCTCAAAGTTCAGGTACAGAACTGTCACCAGCACAGAGCGATCATGTGGGGTGACAGTCAATCCTTCCAACCCTTTAAGGCAAGACACACCCTGAATTCGAGCAACATCTGACCTGAACTGTAGGTCGTACGTGTTGCGAGCCGCAAGCGGATGCAACATCTCTAGTTGTTTTACTTCAACACCATTGTTCTTTAACACAGTAAACGCCTGTGGGGGAAAACGCTCGCCCCCGACGAAAACTCCAACTTAACAATTGTGCTATACCGACCTCCGGGTATAGCAACAGTTTGTGTGGCTCGAGGCCACGAAATGAAGGAAAAGAAAACCCTCAAAACTAGTTTTACAAAAGACAAAAATTGAGGATAAAGTAAGAAAAACACAAGCTACACAGAAACAAGGCGCGGTCGGTTACTAGTTAGTTGCACATTAGCGGAAACACAGGGAAACAATAGTGCTTCAGAAAATTTGTCAGAACCGTCATGGTCTGGTGAAGATGGATTACTTGAGGATTATCTGGAAGATTGGGCAGAAAGTGACTCTGTATCGGATTATGACAACCTTTGCATCGATCTTTTCAACTTAATTCTGTGTCCTTACACGGCTAACGTAAGGTGAAAGACGGTATCAGAACTGCGGTCGCCATTTTTGTTCCTTAACGAGTCCTCAAAATCACGCCCTCTATTTAGTTAAATCAACATGTAAACACTACTGTCATTTTGAAAACTACATTCCGGCCCCAGTTGCACTGAAACAGTGCAATAATCTTTACTGTTTTCAAGAAATAATGCATGAACAACTAACTAAAATGTTCAATCAGTCACAGTCCAAAACAATTGAAAGTTAAAACTTAACAAATCAACTATCCAATTAATGAAAGTTCAAAACTCAACTGAACTGTAAATTTGTAAAGCCCCACAAAATTTGTAAAACCCCACAAAATTTGGTCTAAACCACCTAACCCATTTCTTCCTCAAGAAGTAAGCACAATTTGGTCACTGGCCTGACAAGACTAGCAGTTTTTGTTTTAATTTTGGCGCTCCTGACTAATGCCCTTTTATCCCTGTATGTTTCCAAGATAACCCCCAAAAGCCAAGAATTTCTAGGAGTTTGGTCATCCACAATTAGCACCACGTCTCCAACTGCCAGGCATCTCTTTATCTGCAACCACTTCTGACGTTTCTGTAGAGTTGGTGGGTATTATTTGGTCCATCTCTTCCAGAAGATTTGTTAGATGGGATTTAACGACACATCAACACAAATGTGTTATGTAGTGTCAGCTAGATGAACAAGGTAAAACTAAAAAAGAAAAACATTGGGGAAAATCCTAAAGTGTCTAGACAAAAGCAAATGCGGCAGTCATGTCAAAACTTCCTGTAAAGGTTACTTTCTTTGACAAAGTCCAAAATGAGAACGGGATCTACGTGCTCAAACAATGTCTTCAGGTCTGGCACAGTGTAATACTTCTGACTAATATGGGAGTATTCATAGAAGTCGACGAGAATGTGACTGACGGTGACATCGCAATCGCAGGGGATACAATATGGTCTCTCTTCCCCGTAGAGCTAACAAGCATGGGTTAGGTAGGTTAAGTATGACCGATTCGTGCTCTAGTCAATACCAAATCTTCCCTCCGTTTTCTGGGGGCCGCATTACCCACAGTCCCGACCGTTGGTTTGACCTGGTATAATTTGTTCTCAGGGAAAGAATCCCACAGTTCTTGCCATTTTGATTTTATATAGCCGTTGATGTTAGGACGATAATCAGTGTGGGGTACTTGGAGGTTGGTAATGTCCATCTGTAGGGCTTCCTTAGCTAGCGTGTCTACCTTTTCATTTCCGTGTATGCCCACGTAGCTCGGAACCCACGCGAGCACATCTGATTTCTGCAATCTTACCAAATTGGAGTAAGTTTCACGAAGAGCTATTACATTAGGGTGTTTTTGCTCATGGCCTTGAAGAGCTAAAAGGCTGGATAGTGAGTCTGTGAACACAATGAACGGGCGGTCGTGCGAGGCCTCGATCAGCTCGAATGCCATCTTAAGTGCCTGGAATTCGGCGGTAAATATTGATGCATCATCCGGCAGTCTGACTTGTAAGAATGCATCTCGGCATGTTGCTGCAGCCGCCACCCTGTTCGTGGCTTTGGAACCATCGGTATAGATTGCATGATAACGACGGTACTTCATTTCTCAGTTCATTAAAGCTGGCACGGTACACCAGTTCATTGGTTGAGTTCTTTAGATGATGTCTCAAACTAAGGTCAATAACTGGTTTGACTAACTTCCAGGGGGAGCGATTGAGAACGTGAGCTGTGCTACAGAGTCGGGGTTTGTACACACCTGTGATAAAGCTCCACCAACGCGAATAGCAAATGGAGGGATAGCTGACGGTTTCCAGAAGACATCTGCCAGATACTGCATCTGCTTCCAACGGCGTCTAGCATACAAGTCCATTTCGTTGAACTTCCCTGGAGGAGTATCTACAGGTGGTTTCATCAGCAGCAAATTGTTTGGTGTAATGACATCTAGGTCACCTACATCATCTGAGAGGTCCTGGGTATGACGTTAAACTGCATCCAGGTGGGGTGAGGAGGTCGTGTGTGGCGAGTAGTTTGTCCCCGACTATCGCCTATAAAATGCGCACATAAGACCATTTTTACTCATCCCACGACTGGCGGGTTGTCGGCGCCACAAAACCGAGTAAGCCCCTCCATGGTTGGCCCCCTGTGGGCTGGGGGTTGTAGAATATGCCCACGGCATTTCCCGCCTGTCGTAAGAGGCGACTAAAGGGAAGGACTTGAAATGTATTTAAACTGGTTGACAGTATATAACACATTCGTGTTGGTGTGTCGTTAAATCTCATCTAACTGAACTAACTGCATCATCTGAGACTCGGTTTAAGGGTCTGCTGTTTACAATGGCTTCTACTTCACACATTAGTGTGTGTAACTGTTCCTCATTTTGACAGGTCTTTAGATATTGTTCAGTAAGAATGGCTTGCAAGATTTTACGGAGTTCTTATCCGCCTTTCCCACACTCCACGATGGTGTGAGGCAGCTGGGGGATTGAAATTCCATTTGAACCCATGATTCCTTGAAAACGCACTCAGTTCATCTCTTTTAAATTCTTTCAGTGATTCTGCAATTCCTTCTTTGCTCCCACCAAATTTGAGCCATTGTCGGAGTGAAATTCTTTTACATGTCCCCTCCTGACTATGAAACGCCTCAGAGCACTGATACAGGTGTGCTTTTTAAGTACGTAGAAACGGGCACTTAGAAACAAAGGGCGAGAACCCAAACCGGACCGGGCAAAAACGCAACAGCAAACTATTTACATGCACCTACAAACAAAAAATTGTGCTGCTATGTACAAAGGACTATATACAAAGGCCAATCACATAGGACAGCCTACAAACTTATTCACGCAAAACTACAGATTAACTATCACCCGCCCCGCCCGCACCGAAGCAATTGGCCCCCAGCGCCTGCCAAACGTCGACCTTGGCAGACGAGCAAAGTCGGCCTCGACCCTCAGTTTAATGTCCGTTCTCACCGACACCAGGACGACGTCTGCTGGCCTCCCCCCTTCCCTAAAAACAATATTACATCGGTCTCTCCATATAGCTACAATCCTGGACAAAAATACATGGGACAGCACCCCTGCTCCCCCGTTCAATGCTGAATTTCTTTAAATTCGGAATATCTTTGGGTTGGGACAACACTGATCAAGGGGGGGGGGGGGGATTTTTGAAGACCGCGAACCTGTCGAAGTATTTTGCTACATTTGTGCCAAAGTGTCCCATCATTTTTGTCCAGGATTGTCTGAGCTACCATACACGTCCATAGGAGTATTGGTCAGTTATATTTAGGGTACATGAACACAGGTGAGATTCGATTTTTTCGTAGCGGTGTGCACATCCCCGAATTTAAGATGATAGTTGGAAACAGAATGTGACTTCTTTAATTGAGAATAACATAATATCATACCGAGCCGGATTTAAGTATGGGCCAGCGGGGCATGTGCCCAGGGGCCCCACAAAAGGGGGTCCCCACAAAATCATGTTATTGTATTTTTGGGGTAGGACCACAACCTTTGCCTTCCTTTCATGACTTGCGTCCTTGTAATCTTGTGGAGAATTATAGTCGAAGGAGCCCCCACAATATTTTGTGCCCAGAGCCCCCACAAAGTTAAACCCGGCCCTGATATCATATTACAAACACTGAAAAAAAATATACTACGTACACAAAGCCCGTTTTCATTTTCAAAGGACTGTCACTTGTACACCCCTTGCCGCGGCTAATAATTTGATATAGCGACATCATTTCGGACGGTCTACCATTGACCTGACGACGGTCTACCGTTGACCTACACACTGTTTTAATGGGACTGACGGTCGACCGCACTCTTTTGGGAAGGGGCTTAATGCAAAAGAAATATTTACAGCAATTTTACGGTTGACCGTGGCAAATAACGAGTAAACTACATGTTAAGAATTACTTTATACCCATAAAAAAGTACAGTGATACCATCTATACATACTCCATCTTTGCATGTTTATGACGTCATCCTTAGAGATAAAATATGCTGTAAGATTAGGTAGATCATGTGGTTTACCATAGTTCTGAAATAGCCATTGCACGAGGGCGCCCTCTTCCTTAGTCTCAAATTCCTGGAATTATTACTTTGTCCCCCCTCCTTTTGACGGAATGATAGAATCCAATCGCTCTGGCATTTATGCAATAATGTTATCAATGATTTAACAGGGTATTATCGTAATAGTTCTAACAACTCGACGAAAAGCTAAGAACTTCTGCACTTTGATATTATTTTCGAAAGCGTCCCTTTGAAATTTCAAGTGAGCTTTCGGTTCCGGTGAGAAAAAGTTGTACTCGTCCATCACTATGAAATATTGTATGCTGTGTACAATCAACTAAAGGCAGACATTTGGTTATATTAGGCTGTATTGAGTAAGCAAGTGTACAAAACAACTGAATTGTCGGCCCCTACGCCACTCCCCCCCCCCCCCCCCCTCCGAACAATAGCATGAAAACAATTTGATGGATATACCTTTTTTACATGGTCTTTAATAAACGTCCTAACGCAACTTCGTAAATAGGCAAATTTATACCTCCATTACTGTCAAATTCCACCTTCCCAACTTAAATCCAAGTTTCCTCGATTTCCAAATTAACACTTAACTGCAATCTTTAATTACTCATTATCTTCATTTTCGATCATAGCTCTCTAATTTGTCCTACAATTTATGAACATTTCTCTGCTGCAACGTATATTCGTATGCTCCCATACATTTGTGCAGTAGTTCAGACAATCCTGGACAAAAACACATGGGACAGCACCCCTGCTCCCCCGTTCAATGTTGAATTTCTTTAAATTCGGAATATCTTTGGGTTAGGACAACATTGATCAAGGGGGGGGGGGGGATTTTTGAAGACCGCGAACCTGTCGAAGTATTTTGCTACATTTGTGCCAAAGTGTCCCATCATTTTTGTCCAGGATTGTAGCTTAATGGAGGCCGAAACAAAAGTAAGTATGGCCCGAACACCTGTATTGCCTGGTGGGGGCAGTAGACCATACAAAGCATAGTCCTGGCTGACCGCCCAGGTGTTACGTTAGTTAGATTGGATTTAACGACACATCAACACCAATGTGTCGTTAAATCCAATCTAACTAACTAACGTAACACCTGGGCGGTCAGCCAGGTGTTACGAAACGTTAGACGGTCAGTCAGGCCTTGAAACCACTCCCAGAGGAGGGCCACAAAGCCACAATGCCAAAAACACATGTGGCACACTCTCCCACTTTGTGCACCCAGTGCGGGGGCAAATGCCATCCCACAGACGCCACCGAAGGCGCTTGAGATTAGTTACGATGGCGTCATGTGCAATTCGCCACAGCACGTCTCGCCGGCGGTGATCTAGTGACCTGCTGTGCACCACGCGCCACACCTCCGGCCCCAAGGCGTAGTGGCTTGGTTGGACCCGGCCAGCCAAGTCATCAAAGATGGCTTGGTACAGGTCCCCCACACTGGACTGCAAAACGTCCCCTGCAGTTGACATCATACGGAGAGTGTCCCTCATATGACAATATGTCCTTGAGGGTCTCCCGCTGTGGGGTACACAATTACTAAAAAGGGACGGAAAGAACCCACGGAGTGACAATCCCCCCCAATAGCGGACAAAGTAGGCAAAGGGCATCTCACTGTCGACAGCGCTAAAAACACACTTGGTCAGGAGAAAACGGAGCTTTGAGGGAAAGTGCACAAGGCCCAGTCCCCCATGCCTAAGGTCCTGGTACACCACCTTTCTTCTGACCAGCTCCGTTTTCCCTGACCATAGGAATTTAAATACGGCCCTCTCAAGTCGCACAAGGACACCTTCTGGAGCAGCCAGAACAGTGCCCGGGTACCAGAAGAGAGGATAAATGAATCTACTAATTACTGTTACTTTCCCCATCAGACTAATGTAGCGCCCTCCGTAGTCTGCCAACCTAGCTTCCACTAGGTCCACTTTCTCATTCCAGGTAAGTGACTCGGGTGAACCGTAACCGAACCATATGCCATTGATTTTTATGGCGTCGTCTACCCACGAAGGGCAGTTGTTTCGACCGCCACTTACCTAGACGGAGTCCTTTGGTCTTGGTGGGGTTCAGTCTGGCACCTGTCGCTCTTTGAAAAGTGGACAGGGTGCCAGTAAGGGCCTTGAAGGAAGCTAGGTCAGAGACTACGCATGTAACATCATCAGCATACTGGAGGCACTTGACTGTGGCACCACCAGGAATGTGAAAAGGTCGGAACATAGGCTCTACATGGAGGGCTCTTGCGAGGGATTCACTGAACAATACATAGAGCAAAGGTGACAGTGGGCATCCCTGCCGTACCCCCCGTTCCTGATACAGGAACTTGTGTCCATAGAGTGGGCAATTTCTATGTGTATTGCTCGACTTGACAAGCAAGTGAAAAGCACTCCATACCTTTTGTACAAACTTCGACCATGTTTGATTTCAAAAGGTCCAAAATAATCCACTCCACATCGTGTGAAGGCCCCTTCGTCTGACTGAAGCCTGTAAGATGGTAAGTCAGCCATTTTCTGAGTGCTGGCTTTTGCCTGGTATTTCCTGCAAGTAGCACATCTCTTTAACATTTGTTTCACAGCTCCACCAGCATTGAGGATCCAATGCTTTTGCCTCATTTCTGCAAGGATGTGGTTTCTTCCTTGATGCCCCACCAGATGATGTATGTGTCTAATAATAAGTGAAGACACATGACAATCCTTAGGAAGAATTACTTGATCGTTGGCATTAAATGGAATACTTGCATTTCTCAACCTTCCTCCAACCCCTCAGAATTCCTTCATGCAGTTCAGGGTCTAGGCCAGTGAGTCTCCCTTGAATTGACCTTTTCTGCCTGCTATTGCTTCCTTCAGTGATAACCCTTTTGTCATTGTTATCACATTTGTTTGCATCAGCACCTTGCAAGGTAGCAATCTCTTTTGGGAATGCCTGTTTGTGAATGTAAATAATAATGGCATTTTCTGCAGCTTTTAATTCATCAGAGTCTAGAGAGGAGGAAAATTCTTTTGTATCACCATCTGTACGTTGACAGAATTGACTGTTACTTCACATTCATGATCTTGTACATCTGAACTTTCTGACTGTCATTTTCTTCTTCTTTTGGCCAGAATTCCTCAGATTTTGTAAGAAACTCTGGATCTTTCAGCCACTGTTTTGCTACTTAGTTCATGGGCACTCAGTCCACGGAATGCATGGTCTGCTGGATTGAGTTTTGAGTTCACATATCTCCACTGGTGGACTTCCGAGCCATCACGAATAACTGCAACTCGATTTGCCACAAATACTGGGTGCCTCGCCTTTTTACTTCTGATGTATTTTAAGACACTTTGACTGTCCGTCCAAAAAACTGTTTTGTTGACTCCCAAGGAAAGTTCTCTTTTAAGCACACTGTCTTGACGCACGGCAGACGTTGCAGCAGTGAGTTCCATTTTAACGATAGTATGTGGCTTTAGTGGAGCAACACGAGCCTTACCGGTGACGAAGGCGCAGTGAATTTCACCTTTGTCGTTAGTAAACCTCAGGTATGTTGCTGTTCCATAACCATCTTGACTTGCGTCAGAAAAGTGGTGCATTTGTGTGTTCACCACATTTCCAAACTCTTTAGGTTTGTAACATCGTCTCAATTTGAGATTCTCTAGTTCCGGGAGTTCCTTTAACCACTCTTTCCACTCTCGTTCTTGCTCATTTGGTATTTCACTGTCCCAATCTAATTTCAATCTGCACAGAACTTGCAGTATTTTCTTTGCTTTCAGGAGGAATGGTGCAGCATTGCCAATAGGATCATAGACAGCACTCACTACAGATAATATGTTCCTCCTTGTGGGTTTCTTGTTCAGCACCTTTGCACTGAATCCAAGCTGGTCTTTCTCTGCACACCATTGTACTCCTAGTACTCTCTCTTTGGGTAGTGAGTCGTTCTGTAGATTAAGGTTTTTTACATCTTTTGCCCTGTCTTCTTTTGGAATAGATTCAAGCAACTTTCTACTGTTGCTTACCAACTTTGTCAGATTGAATCCACCTGACATACTTTTCTTCAAGTCATGGCATATCTGGATACCTTCTTCAGTAGCCACTGATTTTAGAAAATCATCTAAGTAGAAGTCATTTTGGATTGACGATGTGACTTCTTGGCCAAATTTACATTCGTTGTCAAGGGCTGTTCTTTTCACGGCAAAGTTTGCACACCTAGGCGATGAGACGGCACCAAATGGATGAACTAACATTCTGTAACCCTTAGGTTCACCATTCAAGTCACCTTTGGGCCACCATACATATCTAAGCAGGTCACAGTCCTTCTTTCTTACTTTAACCTGACAAAATATGGCTTCGATGTCTGCCATTATAGCCACACTTTCTTTTCTCCACCTCATGAGGACGCCATACAGGTGATTAGTAAGATCAGGTCCAGGAAGCAGTTGTTCATTTAAGGACATCCCCTCATAGATGACAGGGCAATTAAACACCACCCTAACCTTGTCTGGTTTCCTTGGGTTGTAAACACTGTGGTGAGGTATGTACCAAACCTTACCGTCTTCCCTGTCTAGTTCCTCATCTGGGATTTGTTCAGCATACCCTTTCCTTTCTAGAGTTTCCATAAACTCTGTATACTCTTTTGCTTACTGCTGGTTGTGTTTTAACCTCCTCTGTAGTCGTAAGGAAAATAACTGTGCCTGAACCTTGTCATTAGGCATTGTGACATCTTTGTTTCTCAGTGGAAGGGCTGTCTCATAATGGCCATCCACCTATGTTATTGATTCCTGCATAATTTGCATAAATTTCCTGTCTTCTGCTGATAAGCCCTTTTTCTCATCAGAGAGACGTTCAGTGAACTATGTGGCCCTATTCTGGGAGTGGTTTCAAGTCCTGACTGACCGCCTAACGTTGTGTAACGCCTGGGCGGTCAGCCAGGACTATGCTTTGTATGGTCTTTCACCTCCGCCATGCAATACAAGTGTTCAGGACATACTTACCTTTGTTTCGGCCTCCATAAAGCTGGCCTTATGGAGAGACCGATGTAACATTGTGTTTGGGGGGGGGGGGGGTGGGGAGGCCTGCTGATGTCGTCCTGGCGTCGGTGAGGGCGGAGGTTAAGCTGAGGGTGGGGTCGGACTTCGTTCGTTTGCCAAGGTCGGCGTTCGGTGGGCGATGGGGTCCGCTTGTTTCAGTGAGGGCGGACCGGGTGGTAGTTAACTTGTAAATACTGACTTTGTTTGTAAATATGGAACTACTGTGATTTGTAAATGGGACTGTGTTTGTGCATGTGTGGCTTGTGAGGTGCTTGGTTGTGAATATGTTGTAAATATGTATATATGTGTATGTAAATATCTGTACATAGTTCTATTACTGTAATGAACATAATTTTCTGTTTGATTTAGTTGTTTGTAAATAGTTTGCATTTATGTTTCTGCCCGATCCAGTTTGAGTTTTTGTTTTTGTTTCTATGTGCCGTTTCGTTGCACTTAAAAAGCACCCGTTCAGTGAAATCCATATTAATGTAATTCTTTAACTGTTGTTCCAATTGTTCATTCCCATTCATGACAGGACCATTGCCAATTCTGCAGAAATTGACGTTCACCTGAGGGTTTTCAGTCAGTTTCCCTCCAAGGCCATACACTATTGGTGATCCGATAGCATATGGTTCACCAACTTTTCCTTATGAAATCTCTAGTGGCATTGAGACCCCTGGTACATTACTTCCAATCATCAGAGTCACATGGGGAATACTGGAAGAACCTTGTACAGCTGGGAGATCAATGTGACGTAAATGATCCCAGCCACGCAGGTCACTCTGGGTTGGTGAATCAGCCATGGTTGCTGGAATGTTGTCCTTGACATACGAAGGCAAGTCTGTGGCAAATATCCATCCATATTTCCAACTTGCAAGTCATCAAGTAGAATATCCATGGGAAGAACTTCCTCTAAATGCAACGTTTTCAAATGTACTTTTGACCTTCTTGTCCTCAGCTGCAGTGCTCTTTGAAGCACATTATCTACGAAAACAGCGCCACACCCATTATCAATAAATGCATAAGTAGCTATACATTTGTTACTCGCCTTCGGCTTGATCACCACTGGTGTTATTGCCATCAGAGTAGTAGTATCTTCATTTCTTTGTTTTCCTTTAGGCTTTATTTTATTTATGCCAACACGCCCAGTGGTAACCGTTGGTGTGATCTGGCCTTCTGACTGGTTTCTTGTTTCCTTTTCTCTGGTAGGATCATGTAAAATTTGTAACATGAGCTTTGTCACATTTTTCACATTTAGCCCATTCCTTATTTGGGCAGTTTCTTTTAAGATGCCCAGGGTTTAAACAACCAAAACAGAGTCCCTTATTCATGCAGACATCTGACTTCTATTTTAGGCTGAGATTTCCAAACTTTCTGCAACTCAGCAAGTTGTGATTACTTCCACTGCGACAATAAACACATGGGGATACTGCAGCTTTGTTTTCTTTTGATTGTTTACCTCCTGCTGTATTTGTGCTTTGTTTGTTACCCTAATCATGTAACGTTTCAGCAAAAGCCTTTTTCTGTGAAGGTAGTGTCTTCTCTTCTGACTTTCTGTGCTGATAACCCAGTCCTGCCACTCTAGGGTCATTCTCATTTCTTGAGAGTTGCCCAACAAAACTCTCCAAATCTTCAAGTGTTGGAGATCTCATTTCTGTTTCCCTGAAATGGCCTTTTCTTAATCCATTGTTGCTGCATTCCCACTGGCAATTTTTTGGCTAAGACTTTAAAGAAATCATAACCATTGAAAAGTTCCATCTCAGGATTGCCATATTTCATATTGCAACAGTTGACAAGGAAAAGGGCAGCTTTGTCTCCAGTAGGAATCTTTTCCCAACTTTCTGCTTTAGACTGGTAAGCAGCAGCTAAAATTTGAGGTCGGCCATAATCTCTCCTTAGCAAATATTTTGCCCTTTCAAATCCTTTCGAGGGGGGTTCTATGGATGTGCACTCTCTAATGAGAGTATGTGCTTCTCCTTCAGTGAATCTGAGTAATAATTCCAATCTTGCTGGGTTTGGGGTCTTTTCTTCCAAAACATGTTTAAAGTTCCTCATAAACGGTGTGAACTCTAAGATGTCACTACCATCAAATTTGTCGATTTCTGGTGATGGTAAGGCAGATTCTCTTTGATGGTCTACAATTTTGGTCAGAAGAGTAGCCATCGTCACATTTCCCCGTCATTTTTTTCTTTTGCTTCTGGGACCATTCTTGGGTACTGGGAAGGTAGGCAAGCCTCTGCAAAACTTTTCTGGTTAATTTCTCTCGTCTTTTCCCCCATTGCTCTTCATTATTATGTGACGATTTGTAAACTGGCATCTGACTACTGACCTTTGGTTTCTCATATGTGGGTTTCCCCTCAGCTTCAGACTTTTGGCTATTAGCAAAAATTTTAGCCTCTGGGTTGAACTGACCATTGGGTTTAGTGTGTTGTTCCCTTGTAAGAACTGTATCTTGTTTTGGATATGTGGGTGATTTCATCTTTATGCTCTCCTCTACTTCTAGAGCAATCTTAGAAGAGATATCAGGACTGGTCTCTATCTTATCTTCATGATGCTGTAATAACTTTGAAACAGCTGCCTTGAAGTAGCTGCCTGTAATTCAGCATGCATATCAATTTCCTGCCGCTTAATTTCAATATTTGCTCTCTCCTCTTCTATTGCATTGAGGAGCCTCACTCTTGCAGCCTTCTGTTGAGCAATTCTTAGTTCTTCTTCAGCTCCATTTAGATTTAATTCTGCTTCAATTTGTCTTTTTCTTTCTTCTTTATTCTTTTTCCTTTGAGCTGCCGCTTTTGCAACTAACTCTGTTCCTTTCTGTTGGGTTCTGTATAACAGTGCTGACACTGTATTGACTGTATTGACACCTCACTATCTGCCGTGCTTTGTCTTGACCTGTTAGTGCCTGACGTTCTGTTTACTACAGACACACTGTCATCTGGGCCAATTTCACCTTCATTATCACCGGCCCCATTATCAGATGGGGCCATCTGGCTGGACCCCAAACTAAACGACATCCTGCTTTAATGTCTCACTAGGAGCTTCAAAAGCTTCTTTATTGATTCACTTAATGTTTTCTGTTGTTGTTGCCTGATCTTTATCCTAAGATTAGGCTTTTCTGAATTCACTTTAGGTTTCACTAAGGTATACGCTATATCGTAGCATACAGTTTGCACACGATCAGTTCCACGAAATATAGTTCATGCAATCGCATAATTTCCATAATAGGCTCACACTGTAATGGTAGCCTAGCCCATGCGATGATTGTTACGTTAAGCGTGTGCTTATGATTTCGACGTTCTGTCGTCTTTTACTTTGCATTTCCTTTCTCTTCTTTTCCACATAATTCTGTGTCCTTACTCACACGAGAGACCATATTGTATACCCTGTGATTGTGCTGTCACCGTCAGTCACATTCTGGTTGACTGTCACGAATACTCCCATATTCGTCGGAAGTATTACACTGTGCCAGACCTGAAAACTTTATTTGAGCGAACTGATTCTTCACTTATTCTGGGCTTTCTCAAGGAGAGTAGACTGTACAGAAATTTTTGACATGACTCCGGTCTTTGCTTGGATTTTTTAGTGAAACCTGAAAAGTTTTTCTAGTGGAATTTGACTTTTGCCCCCTTTTTATTTTTTGTACCCAACATTGTCCCTTTTTTTTCTAGGTGACACTATATAACACCTGCGTGTTGGTGTGTCGTAAAACCCCATCTAACTCTAACTACTCACACGGCTAACGTAAGGTACAGTAAAAGACGGTATCAGAACTGCGGTCGCCATTTTTGTTCCTTAACGAGTCCTCAAAATCACGACCTCTATTTAGTTAAATCAACATGTAAACACTACTGTCATCTTGAAAACTAATTACATTAAGGTAGTACTTTTTTGCAACAGACTAGAAGACTCTCATGGAGCATCTACAGTTCACAAGTCATATATTAGCAAGTCAATGCAGGACTTGACACAAATGTGTCTTTGTGGTCCTATACTATGTATGTATGTATGTTTTTTTTTTTTTTTTTTTTTTTTTTTTTTTTTTTGTTTTTTGTTTTTTTTTTGGATGTGCCGTTTCGATGCACTTAAAAAGCTCATACTATGTATGTATATGAATAGTACTTATAATCTATGTGTACATTTAGCAGTGAAACTGCTGGATGTTTACAGAGATAACGGCAAGAAAGTAAGTACTAGATATTTTCCTTTAAAGCTCATTCTATTCTTCAAAATGATAAGTTGATTACCTGGAACCAAGGCTACAAAAAAACAGCCCCCGTTGATTTGGTTTAGGATTCTATGTCCCTGGACAAAAAGGGGAGCGACCCTTTTTGAGTTGACCTTTTGAAAACTACATTCTTTCACACAATTCGCCACAAATCTTTGCATTAAGAATTTGGCTCATCACAGCAAAAGTCTATGCTAATTTCACAACTTTCATTAAACAAGGACAATTTCCCGTTCAAGTTGAGTTACTTCATGGTAACTACACTGATTTGAAATTCCGGTTTTGACAAAACCTGCCACAGAAACTAGTTTCTATTTTTTTTTTCAAAACTGTCCCAGCCTTAATGGATCTTGTTAATTTTTTTTTTTTTTTTGGGGGGGGGTGGGGGGCTTCTTGGTTGCTGATGTACTGCTTTTTCATTTTTACGTACACAGAAGCTAGCACGGCGAAACAAAGGCGAACTCAAACCGGGCCGGACAAAAGCATTAGCGCGAACTATTTACAGAATTCTCCTACCAAACAATATTTCTGTGTTAGCAATGTAAAACACCAACTGGAACCCAAGCTTATCACATAGGGCTATTTACAATCTCACAAAAGCAAAACTATTTACATATAATTTTCATGTGGCCAACCCCCGACCACCAACAGTACCAACAATAATGTGCCCCTCACACGCCCGAAGCCAGACCGGACCCAACATGGAGAGAACTTTTTAAGTACGTAGAAACAGGCACTGGAAACTAAAGAACCGTCAAAACAGAAAGACCCCAAACCGGCCCGGCAAAAACACAACCATGAACTATTTACAAATATCTTGTCCTGGGTAGGACTTAACTGCATCCGGTTGTGGAGTTTGTTTAAACGGCAAAAACGGCAAAAACGGCAAAAACACAACCATGAACTATTTACAAATATCTTGTCCTGGGTAGGACTTTAAACTGCATCCGGTTGTGGAGTTTGTTTAAACGTGGGAGTAATGAGGTTACCCTTTGCCACAACTGCCTCCGGGGCACCCTTGGGCAAGGTGCACCTGTATTTGCCCCGGTGCTTTTTAAGTGCTGTTGCCTTTGGGCGTAGTGTTGCCTTCGGGCGTGGTGTTGCCTTCGGGCGTGGTGTTGCCTTCGGGCGTGAAGTTGCCTTCGGGCTTAGTGTTGCCTTCGGGCTTAGTGTTGTCTTCGGGCGTGGTGTTGCCTTCGGGCGTGGTGTTGCCTTCGGGCGTGGTGTTGCCTTCGGGCGTGGTGTTGGTTTTGGGTGTGTGGTGGTTTTGGGTGTGTGGTCTTTGTTTTTAGTGTGGCCGGGGGGAGGTTGGTCTGTGGGGTATTTGGGTTGTCAGTGTGTGTGTGGTTCTATTGTTGTAATGGACATAATTTTCTGTTTGATTTGGTGGTGTGTGGATGGTTTTGCCTTTATGTTCCTGTCCGATCCGTTTTGTGTTTTGTTTGTATGGGCCGTTTCGATGCACTTAAAAAGCACTATTTACAATTATCTTACATTAAGCTAGCAAAACAAACTTTTCTGTGGCTAATATATACGACACTCCCAGCCCACCCACCACACAGGACTATTTACAGATAGGGGGATTTTTACGTACGTAGAAACGGGTAGCAAGTTGACTCCACCCCGGACCCCTCGTGGCAGGTGGACCCCGCACCGGACCCCTCGTGGCCCCTGTTGTTGGTGTCTGGTTTTTTGGTTGTTGGCGGTTTGTAGTATTATTGCTTTAGGGTGGCCGGGGGGAGGTTGGTCTGTTGGGTATTTGGGTTGTTGTCAGTGTGTGTGTGTGGTTCTATTGTTGTAATGAACATAACTTTCTGTTTGATTTGGTGGTGTGTGGATAGTTTTGCGTTTGTGTTCCTGTCCGATCCGGTTTGAGTTTGTTTTTTGTTTGTATGTGCCGTTTCGATGCACTTAAAAAGCACAGAAACGGGCACGAAGAAACAAAGTAGAACTTAAACCTGACCGGACAAAAACATAACTGAACTATTTACAGAATTCTGTACGTTGCGCTAGCAAACAAAATGTCTGTGCTAACTATGTACAAAACCACTATGTACAAAACGGGATAGCACAATTGTTAGGTTAGAGTTTTCGTCGGGGGCGAGCGTCTCTCCCCCGCAGGCGGTTACTGTGTTGAAGAATAACAAAACCACCCCAAACCCAAGCCAATCACGTAGGACTATTTGCAATTTCATTATTTACAATATTTACAAATTAACTATCATCCGGCCCGCCCGCACTGAAACCAGTGGACCCCAACACCTGCCGAACGTCGACCTTGGCAAACGGACGAAGTCGGCCTCCACCCTCAGCTTAATCTCCGTCCTCACCAACGCGAGGACGACGTCCGCAGGCTTCCCCTCTCCCCTAAACACAATATTACACCGGTCTCTCGACAAGGCCAGCTTTATGGAGGCCGAAACAAAGGTAAGTATCCCGCGAACACTTGTATTGCATGGCGGGGGTGATAGACCATACAAAGCGTAGTCCAGGCTGACCGCCCAGGTGTTACAAAACGTGAGGCGATCAGCCAGAGCTTGAAACCACTCCCAGAGGAGGGCCACAAAGCCACACTGCCAAAACACATGGGGCACACTCTCCCACCCTGTGCATCCAGTGCGGGGGCAAATGCCATCTCCAAGACGCCACCGAAGGCGCTTGAGATTCGTTACGATGGCGTCGTGTGCGATGCGCCACAGCAGGTCACGCCGGCGGTGATCAAGTGTGCCGCTGTGGACTACACGCCACACTTCCGGCCCTGACGCATAGTCGTTGGGTTGGACCTGACCAACTAAGTCATCAAAAATGGCCCGGTACTGGTCCCCCGCACTGGACTGCAAAACGTCCCCCACAGTTGACATAATACGTAGTGTTTCCCTCATCTGACAGTATGCCTTCGTTGGCCTCCAACTGTGAGGTACACTGTTGCTAAACAGGGTAGGAAAGAACCAACGGAATGATAATCCACCCCAATAACGGACAAAGTAGGCAAACGGCATCTGACTGTCGACAGCACTAAAAACACATTTGGTCAGGAGAAAACGGAGCTTTGACGGAAAGTGCACGAGGCCCAATCCCCCCTGCCTAGGAACCTGGTACACCACTTTTCTTCTGACCAGCTCCGTTTTCCCTGACCAAAGAAACCTAAACACAGCCCTCTCCAGTCGCACCAGGACACCCTCTGGAGCGGCCAGAACAGTGCCCGGATACCACAAGAGAGGGTAAACGAAACGATTTATAACTGTTACCTTCCCCAACAGACTAATGTAGCGATCGCCAAAGTCCTTCAACCTAGCTTCCACCAGGTCCACTTTCTCATTCCAGGGAAGTGACTCAGGGGAACCGTAACCAAACCATATGCCATTGATTTTTATGGCGTCGTCTACCCATGATGCCGCGAAGGGCAGTCCTGGGTAGGACTTTAAACTGCATCCGGTTGTGGAGCTTGTTTGAGCGTGGGGATAATGAGGTTACCCTTTGCCACAACTGCCTCCGGGGCACCCTTGGGCAAGGTGCGCCTGTATTTGCCCAGTTCAGTTTGGGTTCTCGAAGAGAGTGGACGTTCCCGATCCCCTGCCGGGCTCGTTCGATCTCTTTGGGAAGTTTTGTTTTCGTTACGTGTAGATAGTTGTATATACTGTAAGTAAAATGTAAATAGTGATTTTAATGTAACAAGTGGACCCCCCGATGTCCCCCTGCGCTGTGGTTGCCTTGGGGCGTGTTGTTGGCTCCGGGTGTGTTTGTTGCCTTTGGGCGTGTGTTGTTTTGAGATTGTGTTGTTGGGTCGTTTGTGGTGGGTGTGGTGGTGGTTTCTGTTGGTGGTAACAGACTCCAAGAAGACGTACCGGAGCTGGAGTGTCCTCGCTGGTCGAGGGATTCGGTCTGGTGCTTCTGGGCGATTTTGGTGGTTTGTGTTGTTGGTGTTCGGTTTTTTGTTTGTTGGCCATATGTAGTGATCCTTTCGCCGGTTTGGCCGTGTCCGTTTTTAGCACGTAAAAAGCACGCGAAGGGCAGTTGTTTCGACCGCCACTTACCTAGACGGAGTCCTTTGGTCTTGGTGGGGTTCAGTCTGGCACCTGCCAGCCAGCCAGTAAGGGCTCTGAAGGAAGCTAGGTCGGAGACTACGCAGGTGACGTCGTCAGCATACTGGAGGCACTTGACTTTAGCTCCACCAGGTATGTGAAATGGTCGAAACAAAGGTTCAACTTGGAAGGCTCTGGCAAGGGATTCACTAAACAATACATAGAGTAGAGGTGACAGGTGACACCCCTGCCGTACCCCACGTTGGACTCTGAAGGGGTCCGACGGTAGGCCATCAACGATAACCCGACTATATACACTATTATACAGTAAAGAGGTCCATTTAACAAAAACTGGATTCAAACAAAACTTCTTCAAGATTTTAAAGAGGAACCCGTGATCAACCATGTCGAAGGCCTTCTCCTGATCGAGGGAGACAAGTGCACATGGAAGATCACGGTCCATCACATATTCAACTAAGTCCCGCATCAACCAGAGGTTCTGCTGAATACTGTGTCCCCGCACCGCACATGTCTGGAAAGAACCTACAAGATCCGGCATGACCGTGCCTAGCCTGTTACAAAGGGCTTTCGCCAGAATCTTGTAGTCTACATTTAACAAGGTAATTGGTCGCTTGTTTTTCGGTTCGAGGGGGTCTCCAGACTTTGGTAACAATGTTATAACGCCTGTGCGCTGCGAGGGACTCAATGAGCCAGCAAGGAAGGCAGAGGCGAATACATCACGGAGATCGTGTCCGACGGTACCCCAGAAGCGTTTGTAGAATTCCACTGGGATACCGTCGGACCCAGGCGCCTTTCCGCCTTTCATCTTCGCCACCGTCTTCCAGAGCTCGTCGACAGTCAGGGGAGAACCAAGTCCATCATTCTGCTCCTGAGAGGGGGTCTTGTCAATATTATCTAAAAGGGAGTCTTGAAGGCCTTCATCGACATCTGCCCGCGTATAAAGCTGTTCATAGAAGGTCTTAAATACTTCCACGATGTCGAGAGGGTCCTTCTGTACTGTACCGTGGACGTCACGGACTGCTCTTATGCGGCGATCGATGGCATACTTTGTGACATCCCGGTAGAATTTGATAGTTGGTTCTTCCTCTGCCTCCACGCAATGCACGCGAGCACCAACGCGGGCCCCGCGCAATTTTTGATCAAGGTACTGCTGGATTGCGTGAAGTGCGGAGGTGTCCCCGTTCCTCTCCCTAGAGCAGAGTGATAGAACTCCTCCCTTTTTCGACGAGCTCTTGCTACACAGTACTCAACTATAAACTGTTTCATGCGGGACTTTACGTCGTCCCACCACTCTAAATCTGTTGAGAAGGCCGGCCTCATTGTTCGCCACCCTTCGTACCTGGCTTTGAACTGTTCGCTATAGTCAGCCTCCGTTACAATATCTGTGTTCATTTTCCAGAACCTCCTCCCTGTTGGCCATGACTCTGGAGGCTGAAAGGAGACAGTAACTGCATCATGATCCGAAATTGGACATGTCACAACTTCACAGTCACTCGGTGACAGTGCAGGTGGAGAGTGCTTTTTAAGTGCATCGAAACGGCACATACAAACAAAAACAAAAACTCAAACCGGATCGGACAGGAACATAAAGGCAAAACTATCCACACACCACCAAATCAAACAGAAAATTATGTTCATTACAACAATAAAACCACACACACACTGACAACCCAAATACCCCACAAACCAACCGCCCCCGGCCACCCTAAACCAATACTACTACATAACGCCAACGAAAGACAACACCAGACCAAACCATTACCACCCAACAACAACCAAAAAAACCAAAACACCAGACCAAACAATCATCACAAACTGCCCCAAGGGGCCACAAATCAAACAGATTTAGTGGGTGGGAGAGAGCTTTTTAAGTACGTAGAAACAGGCACTGGCAAACCAAAGAAAATCCCAAACCCAAACAAAACCATGACGGGCCACAAACACAAACGCCAAACAAACCACACACACTGTGCAACAGGGAACAAAAGAGTCCCCGTTACTACGGAACTCCAGTAACTGCCACTGCAGCCAACCCCAAAACAACTCCCCACAACCACATACCACCCAAACAAATTTCGCCCACACGCCCAAAGGAAACACCACGCCCGAAGGCAGCTCTACACCCCACGGCAACACGCCCGAAGGCAACACTACGCCCCAAAGGCAACACTACGCCCGAAGGCAACACCACGCCCGAAGGCAACACCACGCCCCAAAGGCAACACCACGCCCGAAGGCAACACTACGCCCGAAGGCAACACTACGCCCGAAGGCAACACTACGCCCGAAGGCAACACTACGCCCGAAGGCAACACTACGCCCGAAGGCAACACTACGCCCCAAAGGCAACACTACGCCCGAAGGCAACACTACGCCCGAAGGCAACACTACGCCCGAAGGCAACACTACGCCCAAAGGCAACAGCACTTAAAAAGCACCGGGGCAAATACAGGTGCACCTTGCCCAAGGGTGCCCCGGAGGCAGTTGTGGCAAAGGGTAACCTCATTGTCCCCACGCTTTAACAAGCTCCACAACCGGATGCAGTTTAACGTCCTACCCAGGACTCAGGTGGAGAGTACACCCGGTCCAACCTTGAGGCATCCGTGCCATCAGGGCGGTGCCAAATGAACACGGACAAGCCGGGATGTTGTGCTCTCCAGACATC
This sequence comes from Holothuria leucospilota, assembly GCA_029531755.1. Classification (NCBI taxonomy): domain Eukaryota; kingdom Metazoa; phylum Echinodermata; class Holothuroidea; order Aspidochirotida; family Holothuriidae; genus Holothuria; species Holothuria leucospilota. Next base: position 86,627 of record JAIZAY010000150.1, read on the forward strand.
AACCATGTCGTGATTCTTTACGAACATGTCCAATTCCGACGTGCCGACACCACAGCCCGAAGACGTACATGTGGACATTCGGTCAAGCTGTGTGTCGGGGACGCAGTTAAAGTCTCCGGCCAGGATACACGGAGCACTGCCAGGAACGAAGGATGGCAGGGTCATGAAAAAGTCCCTTCTGTCTGAAGGCCGATTGGGCGCATACACGTTACATAGGAAAAATTTCCCACTAGGGTGTGTTATTGTAATGCATACCAACCGGCCCTCATGATCAGAATCAACTTTTCCCACCAGGGGAGTCCACCTTGGCGAAACTAAAATAACTGAAGCACAAGATGTTGTTGAACCAAAGGAAGCATGTAAACCCCCACCCCACTCAAAGGACCAGGTGTGGACATCGTCCTCATTCACAATATGGGTCTCCTGGAGGAAAACGAAGTCCACACCCAGTGTTCTGCAAAATTGGAATATCCTTGACCGCTTCCGACTGTCCCTCATGCCGTTAACATTAAGAGTCAAGAGGGACAGGGGATCAGCCATGGTGTGATGAGTGGTTACGTATCTACCTGGGACCTGACCTTTTTACTTTGTGAACTCGGTGTGGGGTCTTCAGAATGGTGAACCCCCTGGTCTAACACCCCGCCTGAGGCCGACCTCTTCAATGAAGGCTCCTCTCACTCACACAAGTCAAACCAGCCCTCCCTGGAAGGTGGATCCTTTGGAGGAGGCTCTGAGGCAGGCTCCCCACCGACATAGCAGACTCAGAGTCTGAGGAGAGCTGAAGGCCCTCCTCCACTGCCATCCTATCAGCTTCCACTGGTTCCGGTGGGGAGGATGGTGAGGAGTTCGCCTTGGGAGACGCAGCACCCCCTTCACACTGTTTTGAGGCGAGGAAATCTTGTTCCACTTCTTGTGCTGCCTCCTCCAATTCCTGAGTGGAATATTCTGGGCCTGCTTGCGAGGGTTCAGGTGCCTGCTCCACATCCGCACTGGCATGGGCAGAGTACGATGTGGGGCACGCACCAGAGACATGTCCCTCCTCTCCAGAAAGGTTGCACCGCACCTCGTTGGGGCACTCTGCCTTGTCGTGCCCCACCTGCAGGCACCTGCCACAACGTCTGTTGGGACAAGACCTGGCTTCGTGTCCCTCTTGTCCACAGGTGCGGGGCTGTCCGAAGTACCTTATGTGGGCCTTCGAATCCCCTATGAAGAGGAAGCATGGGATGTCCCTATCCAATTCCATACGGCACTGCCTCTTTCCATTAAATATGCCGGCCAACTCGCCCGAACTATATTTGCACCATCGCATGTCAGAGACAGTTCCGTATTGGCTCAGAACCCTCGCAACCAGGCGCTGGTCGACCTCAAAGTTCAGGTATAACACTGTCACCGCCACCGAGCGATCATATGGAGTGACAGTGAGCCCCTCTAGAATGTCGTGAAGTGTCATACATTTAAATGTGTCATACATTTAAATTCCAAAACTTTAACTCCCATAGAAGTTTTCAGCGCTTTATTTGTCGTTGTCATGGTAGTAGTGGTATTAACAATCCTACTGATTATGTTTTAAAGGTCCTAGGTTAACAAGATCAAAGTAGGCTTGTATCAGCAAAGGCCAGGATCTCAGTCCCACAACTTACAAAAGATCAATGAATATACTTTGTAATTCTACTGGACAAAGTGGGACGTTATGGTTTTTTGTTAATAAGGTTGACTCTCTTTTGGATTTACCTTTGAGAATTTTGCTGATGTAAATAGCAATTGAGTAAAATGGATTCAGTACTTGGCGACCGGTGTATGGCAATAAGAATGTAATTTGCAAAGGAAAAATTTCCACTTCAAGTCGAATCACCTGCTTGGTGTCAGAGATTAAAAAACAGTATTTTGAAAATAAAAATGTTGGTTATTACCTTTAGTTAAACTTTTGTTGCATTTTATTCCATACGGAATCACGAAAAATCCTTTTCCGAAAGGTTTCGAAATCGGAAGTGGAGAAAGTTCAGAAGGCATGGCTGCGCTTTGCTAAGGCTAGAGAAGGTGGGCGATCAAGTAGGAAACCGACGAGTGTGGTTAATTAGTTCACCTTGAATTTCATTTTGTTTTTACTTTATTCCGAGTTTTAATACGGGTACAATATGGGGGGGGGGGGGGTTTGATTGTTTATGACTTGTTAAAGATTACGTAATATTGTTAATTAAGCACTGTTGTTAAATAGTAACCTGGGTTACTGCTTTGGATTTGTTGCACCATGCAAACAATATGCTGCTATGGATTTTTTATGTAAAACTACAGCGAATTACTGCAGGCCAAAATTCAACTCATTGGCTTCTGCTTTAAAATCTTGTGAAAGTATCCAAAATTGATGTACCCTTTGTTTAGGCCTCTGCATGCTTCCCTCGACTTTGTTTGGTTGTATTTTCACGTAGGGTTTCAGATGTGAACGTTTTGTTTACCTTAGTAAAGATTAAGGAAAACAGAAAAAAAAGAGCAACCTTTAAATGTTACCCCAAGAAAGCAAATTAAGAACGATGCACAGTTTGAAACAGTTGAAAATAATTTTCTTCATCCAAAAAAGGACAAAACCATCACCATTTCAGTCAAAGCGGGGTGCAAACATGTCTGGATCAAAATGCTTGCATGGAAAATGTTACCTCAAGAAAGTAAACTAAGGAAGATGCACAGTTTGAAACAGTTGAAAATTAATTTTAAAGGTAAAGATACAACAGCCTAGTGTCTGCATCATATACATTCAACAAAGACTTCAAATTCAAAGCAACAAACAGTGGTTAGTAATTGTTTCAAACAGGAAATTTGGGAAGTTTTGATGATATCGCATTTTAAACTATCAATTTCACTTCTAATGCCGGGGAAATGCTCTAAAACCCTCCAAAATGGCATTAATTGGTTATGAGATTTTGACCACGTCTGAGACAGCCACACGTATGTTGCACATGTGGCACATTCTTTTTGGAAGAGGTCAAAGGTCATCTGAGGTCACCAGAGGTCAAAAAAGCAAAATTTCCCAACAATTCCCAAGATCGTCATCTGGGGTCATCAGAGGTCAAAAAGCAACGTTTCCCAAGAACTCCCAAGATCGTCATATGGGGTCACCAGCGGTCAAAAAGCTTTTGCTTTTTGACCGCTGGTGTCCCAAGAATTCCCATGAGTGGCAATCTGGGGCCACTAAAAGTCAGAAAGCAAAATTTCTCGAGAATTCACAAGATCGTCATTTGGGGTCACTGAAGGTCAAAAACCAAAATCTCCCATGAATTCCCAAGATCGTCATCTGGGGTCACCAGAGATCAAAAGGCAAAATTTCCCAAGAATTTTCAAGATCCATTGAAGGCCAGAGGTTATTTGAGGTCATTAAAATTCCAAGACCAAATACATTGAAAAACAAGATATTTCAAGACGGGTGTTGGATACTTGTAAATTTGAGGGATCAACCTCAGTGCAACAAAGTATCCCCATTCGGCAAGGAATCACTAACCCTTTGGGGTTTCTGGTTCTCTTTTCCTTGTCCTTTTCCCCCTATTTGTATCCCCTGCACCATTAAACCATCTTTGCACAACCTCACGGAGCATGTCTCCCCCTCCTTGATGGTTTCGGCGTACAGATTTTGCCACAAAAGGTATAAAGGTTAAAAAATTGAGTTGTTGTTAAATGATGATAGCCATGATGAATAGATGTCATAGATGCTACGAATGATCAATGGTACTGCTCAGTAAATGGACTAACATTTATGGCTGCTGTGATGTGATTACCACCTGCACTCCCCAATCTAACTTGCTTGAAACAGTTTTTGGTTGTAATTGGATGGGGTGGGCATTGCAGTAAGGTACTACTCTAAAAGAAGGGTACAAAATGATGCCTCGCACCAAATATAACTCTGAACAACCTGAGGTCCCCGAAGGAGGCCTTACCATGTGTACCAGTCTCACGTAAGTTGTACTGGAGTGGCAGCTGATGGCTTAATGTATCTGCAAGTAACTTCCTTACTTCTGTTCCAAAATCCTTCAAATGCAAATGTGAGAAGTATTTCACCTGAAAGAAAATCAAGACAAATGTCGTAAAAGAGACTTTAATCAGTACAAAAGTGGTCACTGGTCACTGAAAGGAACCTACAGGGCCACAGATTTTAGGCGGAGTAAAGTCAATCTCATAGCCCTGAATGCGAAATAAACGGTGAAAAAAAGAAACTACTTGGAAAGTGAAAACACGGGAACAGAGTGGCTTACATTGTACGAGTGCTAGGTTGATTTAATATTTAAAAAGAAACAAAGGGCAAAATATAACGAAATTTCACAAAAATGACCATGTATGAAAATTTCCAACCATAAAGTGAACTACAACCATGCAAACAAGGTAGGAGAGAACTTCCACACCTGGGCTTATATCTAGTTCAGGTGTGTTGAGTATGAAAACAAAGTTTACTGTGGTAAATTTCTTCAGTTCTTTAGTGTTCCTTTTCAGTGCATATGAATAAGAGCGGCAACGTTTGATCAGAGCCTTGTGTACAGCAGTTTGCTCAAAACTTAAAATTATGGCTGGAAATGAGACCTGGTCCTTTCATTCATGTAAGATTGATAATCAAGACTTGTTTATCTTACAATCACATATGCCACAGAAAACAACATGTATAATTGACCATTCCAAACTTCACGAATTAGCCTTGTTTGTTGCAGCAGGCTTTAACTTTCTTGCATGCTTATGTTATGTTCACAACTCAATACACAAGTTGATTTAACTAGGTAGTTTTAATTGCTAAGATGTTAGGGCTGTATCGAAGTGGATAAACAATCCATTTAGGGACATCCTTTACGAAGAGCATTCCTATAACCAGACTGCGTGTGAATGCACTGACTTAAGAACCAAGAGCTTTCCACCCCCCCCCCCTCCCCATCACAATAATTCAACCATTGTCACCTGTCTGAACAAGCAACATGCAGGAAGTAACAGATGTGTACGTAACCTGTTGTTTGTTATTATATAACACTACTCGAACACACACATGCAGGCCATGGGACAAACTTATTTCTTCTACATCTCAGTCCAGCATTCCACTGACTGAGCTATCTTGTTCCATATAATGAGTTGTGTTTAAGTCGTGTTGACATATCAAGTTTAGCTAGCACATTAGTAGTATTTTACTTGCCACTTAAGCATGGAATTCTAATACTTTAAAATCTCATTTTTCACGCTGTCAGTAAGAACAAGCACACTGTTCACCTTTTGGTTTTTTTTTGGGGGGGGGGGGGGGACTTGCCCCTATTTCATGCTATAAATAAGCTTTGGAGTATTTCAAACACATCAAATTTTTTTTGTTTGTGTGATTGGTTAAGGTGGATGTTGGTTTGAAACCCCATTTCAAAAGTGTGTATGTTACAGGTGTCATGTCATATCATGTTCCCTCTTATGGAAAAGGTTTCACTCTGCATACAGCGTACATGCATGCATGCTATTACTCTCTTACTGTCAGAAAAAGCTAAAAAAAAAAAAAAAAAATACTGTATGAACTTTTTGGCAGATCTCTCTGCCCATGATGCAAACAAACCAACATATTTTACACCAGCCCCCATGAATAAAATGGTATTGCAATAGCATTACTGCAGCCTCCAATTGTGTCAGGAAATCTGAAATATTTGATTTTAATTCCAGAGCATGATGCAACAATGAGAGATCCTTTGAGATTTGGTATCTTATAAATGCTTATGTTAGCCGGTCCGCAGGAAAAAATTAGAAAGATAATTCCTATTTAAATACAGCATGATAAAATGCGTCGTAAAATAATCAAGCGAACAAAACAAAGATGATATAAATCGGTTAACAGACGGCTGAGATATGGTTTTTTGGTAGTACTATTTTTGTGCCCTTCCGGCGACATTGCCCACCATGAATTACCATTGAACGGAACGTAAAAGACAGTACCATGTTCAGCAGAAAAAGCGTTCTTAGGTATGAAAATCAAGTTTCTCATGCCAGGTCAACATAAATTTTCAATTTTCTTTGATTCATCAGATATTTGCTGTTTACGTTTGAAGGAATGTTTAGTTTTCAGAAAATCTGAGCAATTTGACAGGCTTTGACTTTTTGTGAGGGGGGGGGGTGGGGGTTCTTGCACTCTGTGCATGCAAATGCATGATATGGACAATATAACTTTACCATGCACATTTGTATTATCGTGTGTGATATTGACATATTTTTTTTTAATAAAGGCTTAAACAGTCTCCTTTGTAAACTGTATATTTAAAATTGGATGACGTAACTGCCTCTAAGTTAATAGACAAGCGCCCACAACCTGTTCCAATAGCCAGTACTTTTCTTTGAAACACCTGAACAACGAAAAATACCGGACTTTTGAGCGTGACTAGTTAATTTCTTCAGATGCAATTTGTTGCGCTTATAATATAAAATTATGTGCTCTATGTTTCTTCTTAGGTACCATTTTGTTTCAAGAGCGCCCTCAATTTTATGCGAAGCCGACGAAAGCACATACAAGCTAGGAATTCTTGCATCTCAGAGGGAATGAAGTTTGCAAACGTGTTACAAACTTTATAGATGAAAATATGCAAGGCACAAGAGACTTACCGGCCGTCTAGTGTTGTATTCGAATTGTCATGTTAATTATACTGGTAGGATTAAGTTGAATCAAATCAGTGATCACAAGCTGTAAAGAAGAATAACATTAAGTTACTTGGCGGCTCGATTACTCTTGACATTCTACGGTGAATGACAAAAAGTCAAGATAATACAGGCAACCCTACAACTAAGAGAAAAGGTAAATAAACGTTGAAGAAAATGAATCATATTTACCCTCTATTCTAACTGCATAACAGCGAGATCACCTTTTTCAAAATCACCGTACAATTCCGTCGCATACACGTCTTCGTCCGCTTCATTTTTAACATCAAACAAAGTGTCCTTCTTCTACATCTCCCAAAGCTCTAACAACGTACCCTCTCCACCATTTCTGTCCTCCATCCATTTCTTCCCACCTGTGCTGTATTGTTCTTCCAATTCATTCGGGATACTTCTTACTTCTCTTTTCATTACTCTTCTTTGACACCATCTTCCGTTTTTTTTTTTACCTTTCTCCAGCTGCTTTTGAACTTCCTCGGCACTATCCTTTTCTGTATCGTTCGACAATTTGTTTCATTCTTTTCAGGGATGTCATTGCAATCATTTATTGAATTACTCGTTTCCATGAGATTATTAGTGATTAGTTCATTAAGATTTGCAATAAATCATCTGTGGATAATTGTCTCCAGATTTCACTAAAATTAAGTAATTTACTTTTCTCCTCAAGCACTGTTTTCCTGAAACGCATCTGAACCAAAACAAGCTTTCTCCTCTCTACCAGACGGATTCCGTTTTTCTCGGACCAAAACTGTTTCCATGCGCTTTTGCAACCGTACAGGTGCCCATTTCCACCCAGACTTAAGTTTGAACAGTGTTCGCATCCCAGTTGTTCCCCAAACTAAATTCCATGGCCTGATACTCGACAATAAGCTCAACTTCAAAGACCACATGGATCATCTCAGGCGGAAGTGCCAAGGAGAGCACTAAACATGTTGAAGGTCGTCTCAAAGATGGTCTGGGGCGCTGATTGTCCCGTTTTGCTTCACTTCTACAGAGCCCTAGTGAGGTCCACACTTGATTATGGTTGTGTTGTTTACAGCTCCGCACTTGAGTCATACCTCAGGAAACTTCTCCCTATACATAACCAAGGTCTTAGGATCTGCCTATTTCCCCAATGCAGAGTCTCTACATCGATGCGAATGAACCACCCCTTCATGTAAGATGGAAGAAATTGTCACTCCAGTTTGCCCTCAAAAGGAGCCACAGACACAATTCGACTTTCGAGACGACCTTCCACCATAAATTTGGTGACATACATGTTACAAAACCAACAGCTATCCATTAGCTATTCGGGTTAAGGAAGGTCTATCACAGGTGTATACCAACCCCGACCTCGTCGCACAGTTTACCTTCTCTGAAGAACTCAACAAATGAACTGGGTCCGTGCCAGCTTTAAATGAGATGAGACAATAAGTACGGCTCCAAGACCACGCGCAGGGTTGCAGCAGCGGCGACAGGCCGGAATTCATTCTTGCAAATCAGACTGACTGATGATGCATCAATTTTTACTGCTTAACTCCAGGCACTGAAGATGGCATTCGGTCTGATCGAAAACTCCCGTCCTGGGTATGACGTTAAACTGCATCCAGGAGGGGTGAGGAGGTCGTGTGCGGCGAATAGTTTTTTCCCGAATAACGCCTATAAAATGCGCACCTAAGCGCATGTTATTACTCATCCCACGACTGGCGGGTTGTCGGCGCCACAAAACTGAGCAAACCCCTCCATGGTCCCCCTGGGCTTGTAGAATATGCCCACGGTATTTCCCGCCCGTCGTAAGAGGCGACTAAAGGGAAGGTCTTTGCACCGTATTTAAACTTTGCTTGACACTATATAACACATTTGTGTTGGTGTGTCGTTAAATTTCATCTAACTGATCGAAAACTCGGGAGTCACTAGTTCATTGTGTTCACAGATTCACTATCCAGCCTTTAGCACTAAAAAGCCATGAGCCAAAACATTCCGCTCTTGTAGCTCTCCGTGAAACTTACTCCAATTTGGTGAGACTACAGAAATCAGTCGTGCTTGCGTGTGTTGTGAGTCACGTTGGCATAGGCGGAAATGAAAAGGTCGACGCACTAGCTAAAGATGGACGTTACCAACCTCTACATGCCCTACACTGATTACCGTCCTAAGATCAATTTCTACATAAAATCGAAATGGCAGGAACTGTGGGATTCTTTCCCCGGGAACAAATTGTACCAAGAAAAAACCAACGGTCGGGACTGTGTGTAATGCAACCCCCCAGACAAGCGGCGAGACGATTTAGTTCTGACTAGATCTCGCATCAGTCAAACTTACCTTGCCCATTGCTATTTACTCCATGGTTGATGAGAGACCATATTGTGTCCCATGTGATTGTGCTGTCACCGTCAGTCACATTCTCGTAGACCGTTTTGAATACTCCCACAGTCGTCAGTTAGACAGATGAGATTTAACGACACACCAACACGAATGTGTTATATAGTGTCAACTAGATAAAAACGGCTGCAAGTTCGGTTTCAGATATTGTTCAAATAGAGTGCAAGTCCTCCCCTTTAGTCGCCTCTTACGACAGGCGGGGAATACCCTGGGCATATTCTACGACCCCTAGCCCACAGGGGGCTACATTCGTCAGAAGTACTACACTGTGCCAAACCTAAAGACGTTGTTTGAGCACACAGACCCTTCCCTCTTCTGGGCTTTCTCAAGGAAAGTAACCTGTACAGGAGTTTTTGACATGACTCCCGCATTTGCTTTTTGTCCAGACTTTTTAGTGTAATTTTACCCCATCTTTGGCTTTTTACTTGAATTTTACCCCACCGTTCCCTCTTTTATCTAGCTGACACTATATAACACATTCGTGTTGGTGTGTCGTTAAAACCCATCTAACTTTCTACCTGACTTCCTCTCATATTTGTTCCCACATCTTCCAAGCACTTCCACAATCCTCCCACTCTCTCTAACTCTAGAGTCAGCTCTCTTGTTTTCGTCTTTCTTCCTTTTTGCCTCTGGTCGATTTTTTACACTTTCTTGCACTGCCCTCATTCTCGCCCAGTACTTGCTTCTGTATTGCCTTGTCTTCTTCCTTGCTTCAACCCTTGCCCTCTTCATCATTCTTCCCTTCTTTCTTCTTTCCATGCTCTCTAAACATTCAGATATGTGATTGTTTCCTAAACGAACCATTCCCTCGATTGCAATTGTGCTAAGATTGGGCTTGTCCCTCAATTACCTATACAATTGAGCAAAATCTCTTTCACAAATTATATAACACCTGCGTGTTTGTGTTTCGTAAAACCCCATCTAACTAACTTACAAATTTTATTGTGTAGTGGTGCTGCTTTCGTTGCTTTAAATTGATTTGGTGTTGGATTGAAAAGCTTCCCGACAAGTAATTGATCTTCAAGCTGTCTACCAATCAAAAGTGTCATGTAAGAAGAAATCAATCGTAGCAATTTTTGACACATCGAATGAAATTCGTCGTCCTTTGTAGCATTGAATAATTTTAAAAAAAAAACGTCTTTGTGGATAAGATGCTGCAGCTGAGTTATGGTTGATCCCCCAAACAATTTAGGTGAAACTTCACTATTGCTCAAGAATTTTAGCAAGTCGTGCCACACATGATTCAAATTAATATGTGATGAGATTGCTGTTCGAGTAATCTAAATAACGGTTATTTAATCTAATAACGGTAATAAGGTTTCATTAGTTGATTTTGATTTCCAGATTAATCGCGTTTAAAAAATGACATGACATGATCTCTCATTGGCACAAAATGATTTTTCAGTTCATTTTCTTCAAGGTATGGTTCCGAAAAATGGAACACACCGGGCCTTTTGGTAATTTTCCTTTTGTAAAGACCTTTGACAATTAAATCAGAAAGTTCTAGCCTCGTTCTGGTGTTTTTGAAGGAATGTGTTCGATGATTTCAGATGTGATTGTGGTTGAATCATGTGTTCGAATTTTTTGATTGCATCCTTTGCTACTGTTCGTAAATTTTGAATAACATGAAGACCACAAAATAGATTATTTCCAAAATGTTGCATTTGCCTGAATCACTTAATTGACAGAAATTTTCAAAGGCCATAGGCATCATTTTATCCCTCCATCCAGTTGATTGAAGAAACTTTATTTACACAGCATGTCGATCAGTCATTGCTTCTTAATTTGAAAAGCAATTTTGATTTTTTTTTTATCTTGATTCTATGATGGAGAATTTTT
>JAIZAY010001466.1:0-14829 GCA_029531755.1 Holothuria leucospilota
AAAAAAAAAGTCGGGCTCTGAGCGCCAAAAAGTAGGCTCAAATTCCAGTGATTGCTCAAATCCAGTTCAGTATGCCTTTCTAACAGTAGACCAGACTATGAACAACATTTAAACCTTATCAATTGACATTCCGGCACAGATGAAGTAAAAAGTGAAAGATGACCTCATTTTCTACTGAGTTCCCGAATTTTGATCGAAGGCCTTGAAAAATCTGCAAAAAAATTTTTCGCGCGCTTCTGAGCGCCTGATAGTGGGTTAGTGGTCTATTTCATGCACCTGAACTGCAAGGATTTTGGCAACTTTTTGGAAAAAGTTCGGCGCAAAAAATTTTCTGAACCCCATAACTGTAAGAGTTACCCTATAACGCCTATGTATTACTATCACGTTGGCGTACGCAGGGGGGCCATGCCCCCTCCCTGATGCCAATTTTTTTTAGTTCATAAAATACGTAAATTTTTTTTAGAACACAAATTCTGCTTCAAAATGTAGACTATGTGGCACCAAATTGCATGTAATTACAGCTAATTTTTTCAACAAAATTTTCAAAGGGGAGGCGACAACCCTCTCCCCTTAGACCCTTTCCCCAGGGCCCGGGGGGGGGGCGATCACACAACAAACATACTGCAATGCCCCACCCGCCCCACCCCCCCCCCCCCCAGATAGCAGAGAAATCCTGGGTACGCCACTGATGGAGTCCTCCTTAGCATCATTCCCCAATGTCGGTATTGATAATGACAAAAAATTTTATTCTTCCGTTTCAAGCCCCCCCTCAAGCCCCCTTCCCCCACCCAAAAAAAAATTTCGGTCTAGAACCGAGCCTGATGAGGAAATGTCCCGAGTCCTAACAAATTATAAAAGAAGATTTTTTTTTACCATCACATGTCAAAACGAGTTGTCCAAAAAGGGTTTAATCCGGTTTCCATCGGTAGCAAAGAGCGAGGTAAGTTTAAGTAACACACACATATGTATGTAATGGTCAACTCCCCCTCCCCCTTAAGACATACTCGGCCTTTGGGGATCTCTCAGGTCCAATCCAGGCTCGGACATCTCGGCACATGTGATATGCTGAGCCTGAGACAACTCGGCATCTAAATAAGTGATGTCGACCACTGCGACAACTCGGCACCAATAGCAACACGGCGCCGTAGTCAACTCGTCCCCAGATAAATTTTATGTCGATTGTAAAAATTTTCTCATGTTTTGCTCCCACCTGGTCAGTAAAGATTGTAATTGGATGTAAAGAAGAAATGTATACCCATACATCATTCTATGGGGGATATCTATAGGTTTTCTTTCATTTTTATTAAGATTTCAGGAATATTAAGGCAAGGGGTTTCTGACCAGCACAGCACCGGAAAATGATTTGCTGTAGTAACAGTAAGGGATCTGAAGTTGAAATATAATTGATAAAATGAACAGGGAATCTCTTGCAGCTAGATATAGAGGTGTGGAAAAAGTGAGTATCATAGCCTTACACTACAGCAGGAGTGGGGAACCTCAGGCCCGCGGGCCCTATGAGGCCCGCGAGACCATTTGATCCGTCCCGCGAGGCAACCCATAAATGTTAATTCAGAATCACTTCAAATACAATTGATAATAATCTTTTATATCACCGATAATCCTGCTTAGGGCCTTTACAATTTCCGGATATTTACAAACAAAGGCACTGAAATAACACTAGGCTACCTAACTACCAGAGTATATTACCAAAACCCTAGGTGCACAGTATAACATGTTAATGACCATTTCGTTAGACATAAACCAGGTGGTGAATTGGAATTTAAAAAGTGGATAATTTTGCACTGTTAAGTGAAAAAAATTTTCACATACTCGTTTGTTCGGCCCGCTTCGCACGCACTTTTCGTATATAATTATTACTTTACACATATTAAATAAAAATACAAATGGTTATATTGTGTTACTTCTGGTATGTATAGAGTTGTACACTCAAAGCCTTTTAAACAGGTAAAGATAGTGGATGAATATCCACATTGCTATAAATTTGTACAAACTACACTGTTTACTGGCTGACTCGGCTTGCCCCAGTTTCTTATCCGAGGTTTTCCATTAGACTTCACAAGTCTTCACAGGAAGGAGCCTCTAACTAGTATGACAAAGGTATGCGACAGTGACAGCGTAGTCAGAGGGGGAATGGGCAGAGTGCCCCCCAGAAATTTTGGGGACGCAATGGGCGATGTTGAAAAAATGAAGGAGAGCAACAAAAAAACCGAAAAAAACCTCGAGAGGAGTGAGGAATGGAAAGTGGGTGGGACGGAGTGGGAGTGGGTAGGGATCTAGGGCTCGGAGATGAGTAATGACGATGGAATCCACAGCAGAGCGGACGGCATATTTATTTTATGCAGGACGCTTTTGCAATAGGCCTCCGAAAACAGTCAATCAAAACCTTGGATATTAATGATGTCATAGCCTCTGGAAAGAGTGTCCCGGATCTTTTAATCCCCTTTCCCCCTTTTTAACAGATTATGCCTTGGGGACTGAACCATAGTCTATTTTTCGAACCCTAAACCTGATTTTGAAACAAAATAATCCCAACTGTATATTGGTTTTCAATGTCACCTATATAAATCTATTGCCAAAGCGTCCTACGAAAAAGTAATTAAATATATACGAACAGACGTTAGGTCTAGGGCTGACTTTTGCCTATATGACCTATCTACAACACGGAATACTCAATTGGATCACATCAAATTTCCTTCTCGCCTCGTAATAATGTCTCAAAATAACCTACATATGACTGAGCAGTTCGAAAATTCCAGAGATATCATTTCAGGCTTGACAGTCAGAAACTGTGGAACAGTATTGTTCCAGCCTGATTTGGGGGGAAAATGTTCGGCGGCTGTCGCGCGAATAAATTTTTGGAGGGCAGCAACTATTTTTGAGGGTTGGCCATTTTCACTCGGAGGGCGTCCTGCCCCTCTAAAACCCCTGTGGAGAACACTGGGATCTAGTATAAAAGAAGCAAAATACAGCATCATTTTGAATCTAAGCCCTTTGAGACAGCAAAAAATTTCAAAAGGGGTAAGGGGACACCCTCTCTCCATATACCCCTCCCCTAGGACGACGGTCAAGAATGTGGTCGATGAGTCGACTTTACCTCCCACACCAAAAACCTGGCTACGCCCCTGGTGCGGTCCTTAACAGCGACTGACAGTTATCGCTCCCTGCAGTTACCACCTGTTAGGCTCTTTGAATTTGCAATATTCACCAAGGTACCGTTGGCGATGCAAGTAATCATGATCTTTCAAAATATCGCAGTTTTATGAAGAACTTGAAGATTGACAGTCTGATGAAAGTTCGTAGTTGAAGTGAGTCTGGACTTTAATGGTAGTCATTTTACTCTGCTTTTCCTGCTAATGTGGTAGATGACCAAAAACAACTGGTGGTAACGTAGATACTGCATAAGGTAAGGCTTCATGCTCAGCAGCACCAAAACGGTCTCTTGAATGTATCAATGTTAAAACAGACAAAATGCATAGAAACATTCATTGCTGTTCAGGCATAGCAATTAAACTGCTAAGATATACTGTAACCAGACTCATCATGAAAAAAGAAGCACAAAGGATCACTACCTTTTTGGGAGAACCCTATCAAAATCCAGACCAGAGCTTCCTTATCAGGAGCAATAATGTCATCAAGTCCCTTTTAAAAAGTAAAAACTGTATCTCTGGTTATGGCTATAGCACATATCATATAGTCTGGTTGCTATATATTTTGTTTACTTACAAGCAATGGTTAAAAAATTCTAATGAATGCTTTCAGAATCTTGACTAAACCTAGCCTAATGGAAATGGAAAGTTATTGTTGTACAAGCCTTGGCTACGTAACATTATGCAAAGGACCAGTACCACTAGCAAGGGCAGTGGTCTAGTCATCTCCTGGAATGTGACTGGGTACTACAGTACACAACAGGACAAGAGGATGACCTCAGCACCTCATCTACGTATTCAAAAATACCTGCATCTTTACACAGCTCTTAGTCTGACCATGGTCTTACCTCAGATTTGTGAGTAATGCCTGTCAATCCTGCTAGTAATTTACCTGGCTATTTCACCCTTACCTTATACCCCTGCAGCTTTCACCATCCAAATATCAGGCGTGTGTACAGGATTCTCAGCGGGGGGGGGGTCTGACCTGAGGGCGAAGCCCATTTGCATGCACCGAAGGTCGAAAACTTAAAAAAAAAGCTCATAAAAATCTTAAAGTGTACCTAAAGTCTAACCTTTCGAAAACATATGTTACAAAGCTTGAAAAATGCAACCAAATGGTTCAACTTCCATCTTCACAGGACATTCCTGAGCTGAGATATAAAATGTTGAAGCTTATTCACTCAATTTAAAATGGTGGATTGCGCAATAATTTGTGATGTCATTCTTGAACTACTCAAATTACTGTCTTTGTTTTTCTCTGTTTTTTTCGAAAGCCACTGCCCCTTGTGCCAAAATGTGATCACTATCATACTGTTATAGGGTGAATTGACTATATAAGTCCTCTCCGTACAACATACCATGCAAGGACTGTAATTGTTTCAAGGTTTTATAAACATATGTATTAATTTTAAAAGGAAACAAAAGCAGTTAATGTGAGTTGTACATGAAGGACTTCACAAATTATTGTGCAATCAACTATTTCAAATTAAGTGAACAAATTTCAACATTTTGTATCTTAGCAATGGGGTAAGCTATGAAAATGGGAGTTGGATTTGTGAAATTCTTTTTCCAAAATCTAAAATATATGTTCTTGGAGTGTAATTCTAGACTTAAGGTCCACTTTAAAGTCGGCGCAAGCAGAAAGTCCTGACCCACGAAGTTCCTGCAATACGGTCATAAAAATTAATAGTTATTAGGAAAGAAACACTTTAATGGAGGCCTCGGGTAGACTAACGTTAATGGTATGACCTGTCCCAAAAAGCTCCCTGCACAAAGTTTGTACAATTGCAGCTCTTTGTTGGTTTAATGTGACTGGCCTATGTGCAAAATTAGTGAAGAAAAATGTGACTATTTCAACTTCATTGTGACTAAAATGCAAAATTATCACAAGAATCTTACTATTCAAGTCAGATGCAACTGCTTCCTCGTCTCTGGTTGATGTATAGATAACTTACAAGGAAAGATTGTAGCATGTTTCTGAAAACGAAAATTGGTGTTGTAGTTTTACGGCTCAGTTTCTAACCAATTGGTTAAATTCGGGCCGGCCACGCCCTTTTTCCAGTTGTGGCTCACTGGCTTTAAGTTAAACAGCGTACAAGCGACTATGGCCCTCTTCCAAAATGGCGGCCGAGTCCCCCATGCGATCACACGTGCATTGGGGAGTACACACTCAAGTTTCTATATCCTGCTCTATAGTATGGACTGATTGTAGGTTTACAAGTGTTAAAAATATATTTAAGCATTACTTTCCTCATTATTTTGAAAGTGTTTCTACAGAAATGTTCTAAAAATAATTTGTGATCATTTGTCATAAAAATGGCCAGATATTGAGAGCCACTGTCTCAAACATATTTTTTATGAATATTTTTCTCATTATTTCAATATATTATGATAATTTTATGGGCAGGAATTTTGCTATTTCCGCCACCTTTGTGGAACAGGATCCAGAAAAAAAGTACAGAAAAATACGTTTTTAATATTTATATTTTAGAATATGGATAGATTTTAGTTTCAAATGTCTTACAAATATTCTTAAGGATTATTCATCCTTATTTTTTATTATAATATATCGTAAATATACCATCGGCGGCCATTTTGCTTTTTCCGCCATCTTAGTTGACCTGAATCCAAAGTTTTCATTCCCATTAGTTGTTTCGCCAAATACTTTGGACAACAATCAGATGTGAATGACTATGGATTGATCACTATTCTTGCCGACTCTTACAGAATATTGCTTAGGCTGAATTAGACACAGCAGATTAGACAGGGTTTGACTAAGCAGATTCCACCGCGCCCACTGGACCACGGGAAAGCTTTTGCACCAGAGAATACCTAGGCAGTCCCACCGAGAGCTTATCCAGTCTCGGAAAAATTGATTTAAATACTGTCCCCTTCTGGTTGTCGAAAGGATTGGGGAGTGTTTCTAATTTTAAAGCAAAGCGTTAGGCAGGGTGCATACCCGTATGGCATGAATAGGCCTATCCAAGTCGGGAACTGTGTAGAACATAGGATACGAGCTGGAATCAGCCACGATTTGTGCATGTAAGTTCAGGCTAGAGCCACCTTGCGGTGCCAAGAAAGTTTCTGGAAATCGATCGGTACCAAACGTTTGGGGTCGATAGGGTCATGGGCGGATGTAAGAAATTTTGTTTGGAGGGGGCAAAGTCAAGTCCGTATTCAAGGAGGTTGGGAGGACCCCTTCCTCCTTGGTAATATCAGTGGTCTGCTCCGAATAGTATAGCAGGAGTGTGGTTATTATTATGTTTTACAGTGATACCCATATAATTTTCAAAAGCTCTTCAAAAAACTACCTCAGGTAGTTAAATGCAACCATGCATGTATCAGCCAATCGCTACGCCGAGGAGGAGTAAAGGGCATGGGGAACAGGCAAAGCAGTTTGATCCATTTGTATAAAGTGAGCTCCACCTTTCATTTTAAATCAACTGGAACGGTATACTTGTATTAAAACAGAGGTGGATAACCTTT
The DNA here is from genome assembly GCA_029531755.1 of Holothuria leucospilota. NCBI lineage: Eukaryota > Metazoa > Echinodermata > Holothuroidea > Aspidochirotida > Holothuriidae > Holothuria > Holothuria leucospilota. The sequence continues at coordinate 6,654 of JAIZAY010001466.1, forward strand.
TGCTAATAACGATCTCCATTTGACAGTCATAAGACCGCTCTTGGGCCACCGACGCCCTCGGTTTGGACAAGGGAAGGAAAACCTCTCTTCCTGTGAGAAACACAATACGTTCAGGCTACATGCCCGTTACAGCCTTTTGTAGACAGATATCTATGCTAATGTGGCCAAGTGGCGACCGTGTAAAACTGCTTTTAGTCGTACATGATAATCAACACAGCTAATGGGTTGTGTATCTAACGACCACCGAAGGCTCTGAAGTGTCTGCAGAAATATGAGGATTTAACTCAAGCTATAGGCTACCTTTACACTCTGAAAATGACGTTACGATGCGAGAAGCTAATCAGATTACAAATATCACGACATGATCATTTGTTTTAAATAACTTAGCTCGCACTAACGGCATGTCCATTTGTGACGTCTGAAGTATGTATAATAGCAAAAAAGCAAACCAGAAAAAGCGCGCGTTATGAAGGCACTTCATTAATTTTTAATCTTTGCATAACATTGAAAAGTTATTCACTTCTTTCATTTTAAACCCACTCAAGGAAGGGGAGCGGGTCTAACCCATGGAATCCATCTCACCTGGACTGATACGGTGAGAACGAAATAAATTCCGCATAGTTTACCATGAGTTCGGTGTTTGTATAAAGACATGATTTATAATAATACATTTTACATTAGGCAACCTATGAGCTGAAGTACTACACCAGAAGCGGCATCGAGTAGCGTATTTAGCCTATACCGGATAAATGGTAGATAAAATTATTATAAATTGAGTTTCAAGGGTTACTGAAATTACATTCATGAGTAGCCTGGAGGGCCGGTGTAGCGGGAAGATGTGTCTCCCGTGTAAAAAGAGTCCTCTTAGCAGTACCTCCACAAAACAAAATCCACGTACTGAAGACCATCAAGTATGGTACATAGTATTGTCACAGTCTTCATAGGGAATAACTAACAGGATTAAACATTTTGAGGGTATATACCTGCCCATTTTTTAACTAGTGACAACGGGGGGATCATGTCAGTCTACTCGTTTAACGTGAGAGAAAGTCAACATACTCAAGTTTGGTATCACACTGTTACTGTCTCTACCCAAGACAACCTTGTTAAAATCATCATTACAGCGGTGAAAGACAAATAATTTTCTTTAATAACCATCACTTCACGAAAACTTGTATGAAATATAATATAGGATTTAATTATAGGCCTACACATGTACAGTAATTCCATTTTTTTTTAATCAGAGACAATGATAAAAAGTGGAAAGACTGGATTTATGCCATACGCTCTGAAAATCAACCCTGAAAAATTAGTCTGTGTCCCACCGGACGATATTTCCAGGTTAAGTCCTGGAAACAGTGTCTGGAGAGACAGTTTTTCCCACCACATTAAGAAATTGTGTCCCGTCAGACACATTTTACTGTTACCATCTTTTCCGGACAGTAATTACAAACAAATCCCACTATTAAATACTGTCCTTTTTTGCCACTGTCCGCTAGAAACACACAGTGTTTTGATTAACCGCAAATGATTTTGGCAACGATAAACTGAGGCATCCGTATATGGTTGGCCGCGGTGGACAAAAGACGGACTGAACTCAACGCGTAGAAAACAGACCATGAACCAATCAAATCCACGGATCGTTGGTTATACCATTACACAATGGGATAGACTAGAATCCATTGAAAACAGGGGGAACTTATGAAATGATTTTGGTTTGATTTGGTTAATTATTAATACTCTTCCACATGGCGTAGTGTGTAGTGGTACTAGTATTTTACAGTGTTTTAAACCGGTAGTTTCTCAATACATTATAGTAGTACTTACAAACACGCCCACACCATTAGCTGAAAAGGCAGACAGTGTGTTTGGGACGCCTGCAGACCAAAATACACACGAACAGCGAACATTTAATAGGAAACAATATCCGTTTCAATAGAAGGGGGCTACAAGCAGAGGAAAGAGTAAATGTTCATGGAATTTCAGAATTTCAGGTCGAATTTTCGGATACACGCATGTTGCAAAGAGAAATGTGTCATTTTGGACCCGCATGGGTTAAATTGAAAACCGGTAAAACTGCTTTGACAGACCGGGGCTTACAAAATAATGTACTTAGTTTTGACTTTACAGAGTTTCATGCAAACAAAACAGTCAGTTGTGGTACTATAGACAGTGGTGTACTTAGGGGGGCCATTGGGACATGCCCCCCTCACTTATGCCGATCTTTTTAAGTTCCTAAAAATACGTAAACTTTTTTAACACAAGTTTTACTTCAAAAGGTAGCATATGTGGCACCAGATTGCATGTATTAAGGGCGCCTAATTTTCAAAAATGTTCAAAGGGGGAGGGGACACCCCATTAGCCATGGTCCTCCCTCACTGATGCCGATTGTTTCTTGTTTTAGTTCCTAAAAATTCCTTCCTTTTTTAACACAAATTTTACTTCAAAAGGTAGCATATGTTGCACCCGATTGCATGTAAGGGACACCTAATTTTTCAAAAATTTTCAAAGGGCAGGGGGACCCCACCCCTTAGACCCTCCCCAGGCAGGCGATCACACAACATACTGCATGGCCCCCGTGAGAGAGAATCCTGTCTACGCCACTGACTGTAGGATTGCCTAGTTAACTCAGAATAAAGACTCGGTGTTAACGCCCCCCTGGTCAGAAAATTAGGTTTGCTTGAGTGGTTAAGTTCACGTTCTGATTACCTGCAGGGATGAAGAAGATTTGTATTGTATACAGAAACACCTTTCAGTGATGTTTCCGCCCAGATCTTTGACTCTCTGTGCATTCCCTGGCCCATAGGTTGCAGCGCCAGAGGGGGCTGGGGAAAACTGCATCGCCGAAAAAATTAAGAAGAATCGGGATACCGGGAAAAAGAAAAGAGAAGGAGAATAATTAAAAGAAAAGAAAAGTAAAATAAAGCCGGGAAAATCAAAACGACAGACAAGAAAAGAAATAATATGAATAGGGGTGATAACTGAATTTAGGTAAGGTGGGGAAGAGGAAATTGGCTTGGTAAATTTGGAAGGAAATGTGGATGTTACTAGTTCTGTGGTAGACAGGGCTATAGGGATGGTGGAAAAAACGAACGGGACGAAATAGCCTGAAAGAGTGAATGGCTGGGAAGAATGGAACAAGGACAAGGGCTGCAGAAAGGCCGACTTGCAAGAGGGAGAAAAATAATGAGCGGAGAGAAAAGAAAGGGAAGGAACAATAAAAGGTCAGTTGCGGGGAAGAAACGCCCAGGAAAGCATGATATATAACTTAGCAGGAGGAATTTCGGGAAACAGAGATAAGGAGTAATGGCAGCGCCGAATCCAAGGGGGCGAAAGGGGCGTCCGTACGCCCCTATTTTCAGCAAAACAATGATTTTTGTGACAGAATTTTAAACCTCCAAGCCCATCTGATTGCCACCATGCACTTTCTACAGACGTTTACGCCCCCTCTCTCATTTCTGGATTCCCGACCCTGAATAGGGGAAGGAACAATGAAGAGAGGCAGGAAATGTGGGAGAAGGAGACGGACGGAGCTATAAGCTAAAGTTTTTATTACTGATTTTTCTGGATACTTAAAGACATACACTCGTCACCCCAAAGTATATTTTTAGTGTTGGGGCATCAAAAATATTAGCTGGTGACGGCTCTTTGATTAAGAGCAAAGTTTGAAAATGAAGAGTAGCTTACATTCCACACAATGCAACGGGGCTGTAACGTACTCGATTCTGTACTCGAGTCCATGCTTTGTCGGACTCGGAACTGGCTCAGACTGGGAGGTTCTGAATCTTAATTGGCCCGGAATGGGGCTGCAGCTGGACTCGGGACTCAGAAACCGATTCAAGAAGAGTGCACAAAAATGAAAGTTAAATATTTGTTCCCTATTGCTACATTGTTATTGATGCACAGTTCAACATATAAATGGTCACATACAGTCAATTAAAATACAGCTTGAACCAGGGCATGAAATTGACTCCTAAAATGCCCGGTTTTAATTAAATGTAATTACAAAACAGTACAAAAAGCATGATGCCACATTCGCCAAATAGCTGGACTCGGAATTGGCCCGGAATTGAAGAACCTGGAATCGGATACGGCTCGGAATTGAAGGGTATACTGGACTCGGGATTGACCATGAATGGTGGTCACTTAAATCTACATTGGCCCGGATTCGGGCCAGGTGGACTAGGATACAGCCCTATAATACAGAGAGAGAGAGTTTGGATTTACACGGGGGGGTGCCCCCCAATCGATTTCAGAATTTTTTTAAATTTTAAAATGATCCCAAAAGGCGTTTAAGCACTTGCGCGCCAGGGGGTGTGGGAGGGGGAGTTCCCCCTCCCACGGTGATGTGAAAATATGTGATTTGGTGCATACTTTATACGATATTTTGTATGCAAAAGGAGACATATTATTATGTATCTTGTGAAATATTTTGTAGGAATAACCATAGTTAATACATATTAACTATGGAATAACTATATAGAAATCAAATACACAACACACATATTGCTGGCAAATAATTTATCATTCTACGAGTATGCAGAATCACATAACAGCTTCAAACAAGTGTAAGGTGTTGCTTTTGTACATAGGCCTACCACTAGATACCATGTGTTCCTGATATTTTAGGCGTGCAATTTGTCCCCTTCCGGTATCGGTATGGAGTTGGCAAGTACGCTGCCAGTGCTCCGCGTCAACCGGTTGGCGAGGAGCGCGAGAAAATCTTGGTCCAAAATGCCTCCCAGATCGCTGGAAATGGCACTTCCCAGGCCTATTTGCCGCACATAAATAGGGGAAACACTAGTAATATTGTAAAAAAAACATAAAAAATACCAACATTTTGCTCAAGGGCGGCTGCCTCCTCCCCCCCCCCCTTGGCTACGCACCGGTTCCAGCAAAATATGATCCGTTGCAAAAATATCCCGAAGGTAGCACCCATTTGCAGCTAGGCCACCATAAATTAACAAAAAAATTTCAAAGAGGAGGGAGACCCCTCCCCTATTTCGGCATCTTTATGAAGTGACAAAAAGGATTCCACACTGCTGTATACAATCGCAGGGGCACCCAAAAAGTTACAATTTACAGAGACTGGGGGGCTGAGGTGGCATTACGACTGTTCTACCCCCCTCACCAAATCCTGGCAGCGCCCCTGTAGCAAAATGTAACTGAAGATGAAAGCGCGTGTAGCACGGGAGACATTTTGTAATTTTAGAAAGAAAAAAGTTACAGAAAACAAAATACGTTCTTTATTAAACGCCCTTTGGGATTTTGTTTGGTCAAATCCTGGAGTCATATCAGGGCCAACGTTTACAGGTAGTAAAATTTTATTTTCGATCGATTTTTCTTGTAGTGCACAGTGATGCGTACGGGGGGACACGGGCCACGTACCCCCACCTAGCTGGGGGCCTGGAAACCCTTAACATGATCCGTCGTCTCCACTCAACCCTTTCCCCATCATTATGTCTTTTGTGCTATTAGACTACCAAAAAGGCCAGATTTTGATTCCATTTTTGTAAACATCCAATGCCACTTTGGAGATAGTCAAATGCTTAAATCGAATGATAACAATTTATTAACACCTTAGAGTCTCGGGGTCTCCATTCCTTGGACCCCCAATTTAGCATTGTCCCTGGACCCACTAGGGGTCTTACAGTGGGACCCCGGGCCCAACGCCTACAGGGGAGCACTGCCCGTCACTACGAGGCCTCCAGAGGAGCTAGGTCCTTCATTTTGGGGTGTCCGTTTTGAGGAACGCTTGAACCCTAGTGCCCCCTCTTCGAAAAGTCTGGGGATTCCACTGCGTGCTTGGCCCAACTAGTAAACTAGTAAAACTGCTGGGACCTTTGCACACAAGTGAGGCTACCAAGCGAACGAAAAGGTTAAAAGGTTTCAGAAACCTAACAGAGCAGTATACTTCAAAGTATCTGCGGTCTTTAACCCCACTCCACAGCACAAAGATGCTACCTGTCTAATTACAAGACAGAATGTCCGTTAAGAACGCATTACTTCAAAACTTTTGAAAAAAGGGACTGCCTACGTAGTATCAGATAATGCTACCGCCTACCTATTTTAATTTGTTTTTCCTCATTTTTCAATGGGGGGCATGGCCTGCTGCACTCCCCGCTGGATACGCCACTGCCTATGACGAGGCCCGGGACAGTATTCTGGGCCTCGACTAGGCCGGTCTCGAGAACGGAGAAGCAATTGTATAATACGGCTGACTGAAAGCAGATACAGCATGCAATTTTTAATGAAAAATGCAATCTCCTTTTAAAAATTAGTAGCTCCTTGTAACAGTGTGGTACTGAATCATCTTTGTATGACACCATGGTAGTGACCCAGAGACTTAATAAGAAAGGAAAGATGTTTGATCGTGTCCGTTCGACTGAGGCTTAAATGATGTCAGATCTCAACAACCACCCATCATGGACCTTCAAAATTGCGAAATTTTGCCCAAACAAGTGCTCACGGACAAAAGTAGTTATTTGATCCAAAGGACATGGCCTTGCCTTGAATCTTGGAAAGTAATTTTATACGCATTTTTGGTCAAAGTTTGGGACTATTCTTGAGTTTGTACTAGTATAGATCTTTGACACTCCGCCGAGTCCACTTATGTCAAAGTTAACTTACGGTCTCCCTCAGTTCACTTTGACATCCCATAAGTTCACTTTCGGTCTCCCGCAATAAAAAACAAAATGTTGGAAAGTCGCTTCCCAACTCCCCAGGGCCATACATGTTCGAGGCGACTTCCTCCGTAACCGCGTTTCGAAGGACAAATTTTCCTGTTGCTTATATGCAGACATTATTTCCTCGTAAAATTGTGTCCCGCGGACACATTTTCCTGTGGCGGGCGGACACTATTTCCTGAGAAATATCGTCCGACGGGACATATTTTTTTGGAAAATGTGTCTGGTGGGACACATTTTCCAGGAGAGACACCATTTCCTTTTACACCGGACCAAATGGTCTTGCGGGCCGGAGGTTCCCCACCCCTGGTTTAAAACATCCTCGCAACTCGGTTGAAAATTCTTGCAAAACACGACATCACTTTTACCCCTCCGGATTTTTCTATGCACTGCTGCTACTGTAGGCTATTAAATTGAACACTGGCTGGGTGTGACTTCGAACTCTCAGCCAAGTCATGTTTCATCAGACACCGATACTGCTTCGGATTCAAAAATTCTTGCTTTTTACCTTAATCCTTACACACGCCGGGAACGTATGGCTTAAAGTGGCTATGCCACGTGAAAATTAACCGTTTAAACCCTTTGGTATCTTTAGGAATACGTTTCCTACAACGAAAATCAACCATTCAGTTTGTTTACAACTTGTTTTTCCGCTCAAAAATTGAGAAAAAATACACCCTCTTCCAGCCCTGAAAAGTTGGTCTTTCCGAAAATTTTCAAAATCTTGTTACGTCATGTGACGTCACTTTAGGAACTGATCGTTGTTTGGCGTGGTATCCTTCGGACATTTGATACAGTGTTGGCATTCCTTTGTACCGGTTACCAAGGTCGATACAATGTAAAACCAGCGTGAGAAGTTGTAAATTTTGGAATTGTTATCCCTTTTCTCGTGCTTACCACTTGTTTTAGTCAATTAAATGCATTTCACGCAGGTTTTTCGTCTTGGTGTCATGATAAGGAGCTGCATGTACAAACATTCACGCAACAGCATATAGGTACAGTACACAACATACCTGTTACTACACAATGAATAGGAATCGATGGTCAGTGGAATGTCGGTAAAGTGAGTTTTCTTGGATTTGAAATCAGAAAGGCGAAGGCGATACTGAACAAGACGTCAGTGGTGCAGATGGGGTGAGTACTTCGTTACGGCGCATAGGACCGTATCGATTTGAGACAGTGTTAGGTGAGGTAAAAGTTCAACACCACAACAATTCGAGCACGAGAAGCATTTGGAGCAATTGAAAGGGACTTTAGCTTGTAAAGTTTTATGGAGGCAGTCAAAAATATGAACTTTAGGTTACTTTCGTGCATTTTTCAGTGGAAATCGTGGAACTAGCCTAGGCTATGATCCAGTGAGCACAGTATTTCGTTGGCTGCTGCCAGTCCACTCACTGTACGCAGACCGAACCGAACAGTACACTGCCGAGTTTTTCGTTTTTCGGTTATGAATCAAGAGTATTTATAATTATTAGTAATAGCCTCTGGGA
>JAIZAY010000375.1:0-17500 GCA_029531755.1 Holothuria leucospilota
ACAGTGAAGCAACATGCGTGCAAGCATGAAGCTAGTTGGCACATGCAGCGGTACATTCAACCCTGAGACAATCTCGATTAATCGCGGACGTACATCCCTCCCATACATTTACCAAATATCACGTGACTAACTTCGTACTGTGCAATTGTGGACTGGACTGCGAGTAGGCATAACATGAGAACGCACAATTGTGTGTACCCCGACTGTTCCCAGATCACAAATTGGGGACTAGCGTAGTTAGCGCCGAGATTTTCGGCGGGAATTATGCTGGCCAATCAGAACCCAAATCAGCACTAAAACCAAACGGGGACGTCCCCGTTTGGTAGGAGGTCCCCATTTGGAAGGTATGTAACATCATAAAAGTCCCCGATTGGGAGCATTTACAAACGCACACACACACACACGCACATACACACATACATACACACGCCATCATGACTGCATAGGTTTCTCTTTTCATCGAAACCAATCAAGTGTACACTGTCTTCCATATTAGATGTACTGGATAACAGCCTGAGCAGAACTACTTGTAGTAATACCAGAGGCATGCATACTGTACCTACAGCACATACCAAAAACAAAATATCTAAGGACTTGAATCACAATTTGCCACTAAAACACTTTCAAAGTGCTAAGCATTCTTCCCTTGATAAGCATATTTTGCCTGGTAAGGAAATTGGTTTTAGAGAACATGTTACCTTTGAAGTAAATCTCTTAAATATTGGCTGAATGGGGTAACATTAAAAATCAAGATGTAAAAAGAAAAACTGTCATTCAAAGTATGCAAAGAAACATCACCAATATTTCTGTACTAATATAAAGAACATGTTTAGATGCAACTTGAACAGCATGGAGAGTGCCATTTTTGGTGATCTGGAGGACAGTTTTGGCAATTTTTTTTGATATGCTACATGCCGATCAGGAAACATTTACCTTTTTATTTGGGGGAGGGGAGTTGCATCTGGATTTTTACTGAAAAAATCACCCTTGTCAATCGAAAAGAATTTGAGGGGTTGTGATATTGTGACTGCATTTTGGACAGACAAACTGATATAAACTGCTTCCAATTTTTTCCAAGGCTCAGCCCTGACACCAATTGTTCTACCACCCAGCTTATTGCCACATATCAGACCCCATAGTTCCATTCATACTTTACTAGATTTAAAGACAGTCTCTAACATCAATACACTAGGACTTTATCTGCTCATTAACAAATAAGAATTACAGGTGGGCATTTCTAGAACTCTTTAAGTGATTCCATAGAGCAGACTTTTTTAGCCTTTAGATGTTCAAGAAAAACTAAAGCATTGTCTCCTTCAAAAGTATGATAAAGAGTAATTCCTTCCATAATTCACCATTACCTCAAACTTTTTTCTCCTCTTTTTTCTTATTGTATGTTTCCTTTCTTATGTAACTGTTGATTGTAAATTTTTTTCCTTTATCAGGGACCAGACTCACACTGAACTTATGGTATTTCACCTTGTTGTACATGTCACTGTATATTCTACCTGTATGTATTGCATTTATGCATTTTTACTGAACTGACCAGCTACAACCATGCCTGGTAAAAGGGCAGCAGAACCTGAGCTTCCTGAAGTGTACCTGCCTCCAAGATCTAAAAATGACTTGACAGCTCAACAATTAATTAGAGTGGACCCCGGAAAATTTGCAACTTTGTGGAAAGATAGTCTTGACAAGAAGTTGCTTTAAGTTTCATCACTCTCACTTCTGGGAAGTTTTGGTGAAAACCACATTTTCATACTTTTCATGAGCACAGAAATCTACTTCCTTTTTTCAGACTTCATCTTGCTTCCTCTCAGAACATATTTTTGTTCGAAATGCTTACATTTATTTATTGTAAAAAAAGCATACATGGATCATTAACCATACTCCTTCTTTCATCAGGTCAGACACAAATACTACAGTACTTTCAAAATAAACCCAACATGGCATACTGTGTCAACATTACAATGGTCTTGGAAATGAATGAATTTAATGCTCATTAATATTGTGGGTGTAAAATAGAAATGGTTTATACCTGGTGGATTTTGAAAGGACTAGTGGCTATTTCCACATTTTTAATGGTATGTACTCATCACACCAGATAAACAAGTATAAAGTTTTCATACCACCATGCTGCTAATTGATGGGCTTCAATTATACAAACAGCTCTGATCAAAAACATGAAAAGTATTTCTTCTTACCTATCCTTACCCTCCATGAGCAACTGCTACGAAAGTATGAATACAGTACAGGCTGTTGAAAAAGTGGAAAAGAGCTATAATTATTTATAAACCAGGAAGGTGTGGAGATAAATTCTGTTGCTGCATATTAACAGTTGTAGCACAACATTGTACAACTTGTTTCCATGATACAACCAATTCGTGAAATACTTCAACTAGTGACTACTTTACAAAGTTCTGTAAATTTTAAGAAATGATAAGACAACCCATAAATAATAATTTCTCCCATGTCTCAATGGGAAACAGTATCAACATAAAAGAATCTAAAAAGTTTGCCCTGAAGTGACTCATTTACTACAGGGATACAAGTATTACTCTTTATTTAAAACTTTTACAGTTAATTCAAATGAAACTGAGAGGGAGCTATAGCACTTATCATGGCTACTCCATTGAAAGAACTTGCCTTTATCCAGACTGGAAAACATGATGTTACGTCAAATATGTTTGGCTTTACATGCTGATCTGATGGCATGATTTTCCTGCCTTTTTTCATACACAATGTACAATGCGCCAATTTGGCATGGCGCAGATATTAAGGAAAGAGACAACTGATGCAAAATTTTGGCAGAACAGGTAAAAACTTTCCAGTGGGAACTTTATGAAGACACACAGCAGCAAAATGAATGCAGCATGAATTTGGAAACCTTTTTTTCCTATCATTACCAAATTCACAAGAAACATCAAAAATAAAGAACAAAAATCAATACTACCATTTTGGGTATTACCTGTAAACCATCTTTTCACATTTAACACAATGGTTGAGCATAATATATCTGCTAAATGTTTATTTTATTGTTTTTGCATATTCTAAATGTGTAGCTATGACATCATTTTTGGCTATGTTGTATTTTGTGAATAATTCTGGCACCATTCATGTGAGAATGTGGGTTGGAGATCAATTAGCCCACATGCGTGATCCATTCCCTACTTACCCCAGGTCTCGAATTCTAAATTTTTAAGGGCACAGCCATTTTGGTCTCAAGAATCAGGGCAAATCTGCGGGCATCACAGCCAAATGGTAGGGCAGCAAGGCCAAAACTTTTACTTTATTGATAGGGCACCAAGGTCATACACAATTTCCTGCATGGCCTGTCCTTGTAGAGCTTTTCTTTTTATTACTGTATTCCTACTGTACAGTAGTTCCTTCCAATGAGCGAGCATTCAACATAAGCATGTATACATGTATGGAAGCATGAAGGAAATGAATATATATGTGTACCACCTTTGGAGTGGTAGAAGTTTGTGAAGAGTGGGAAGGCATGACATTGACAATCGGCTGAGACTGTGAGGAGCACTGCAGCCATAGTATGGCAGCTCTTAAGGCCATTTTTGGCCTCAAGCTCTTTTGAAAATTGCAGGGCACCAAGCCCAATTGAAGGGGCAACCACGGCCATGCCTCGGTTAAATTTGAGGCCTGTTACCCCCCACCTCCCCCAACCTCCCACCCTATCCCCCCCCAAAAAAACTTCCCTGCCCACCCCCATCTTTGCACAGAAACAAAAATCATTGTGCTCAGTGCATAATGGCTCCTTATGAATTCTAAAAAGTCACTGTCCTGATTAACACTTTAGTCCCAAGAAGCCAGGTAATTATAGTAATTTAGACACCTCAATTGACATGGTCCCAAAACTGATGCACCTACTAAAAGCACTTGCTACAAACCAGTAATGTAATGTAAGTTTACTTACATTGATAATATGGATCAGAATAACATATCTCCAAATTTAAAATCAATTTCATGATGATTGCTTGTCAAACTCAACTTTCTCACGAGCATACTCCCAGTGGCATTTCACAAAGGGTCTTATAGGAAAGAGAAACAAGATGTCCAATTCATGTCCTCCAAATCCTGCAGTAAACACTCTATCCTAACTCAACGATATTGCATAATAAACACTATTGGGTTACTTTTGTCCGACAAAATATATCTCCACTTCTCATCCAGAGTCACAGAAATGGTAATGTAAAGTGGGCACCTGGCCATCAGATTCCCTTTTGTTGTTTTACCCTCTATAATTGAATGTCCTGTTTTGTCCTTGAAATTTGATAACTAGGCTACGGGAATGTTAAAATATCTTTCCATCTATCCTCGTAATAAAGTATGTACTTGTGGTATAATATCAAACAAAGTTGTTCAATTTTCTCTACACAGCAGTGGCCAACATCATAAAAGAACTATACTGCTTTGTGTAATCGATGTGCCATGATGACATCAACAGATATCCCATAACGCACTGCACATCTAGAAAAAAATACATTTCTTTGAGATATTCGAAATGCTTGCATGTGCCATTGAGCTGCAGTGTTCACCTTCTAAAACAGACAGATTTGTATTGATAGTGCCAAATCACCCATAGCAGATGACCACCCAATCCTCCAATCAAATGCAGAGGAATTAATAAAGTGCTACCTAATAATCACTAATATGACATACTTTGTTTTTCCACATTTCACCCTCGTATTTCATACATTTGTGAGTCTGTGCAGAAGATAATGCATAACACTGAGAGACATGGCTGCATAATTCAACTTTGAATTAAAGATGTGAAACGTAATCAGTTTGAATCCAAGTTATCCAACCCATCTTATCTTTTAATGTTTACGACTTTATGTAATGACAACAAAACACTCTGTGGCTGAGCTCAGTTTATCCCGCATGTGTCCCACAATTCCATTTGGCAAACAAATTATTCCAGTGCTGCACTTATTGGGTAGAAGCAACTACTGTACGTATGTTGGCCGGGTACAATGTGGCTTAGGCTTAGCTTTGGGATGGCTTTCCATTGCTCAAGAAAAAAATAGTTATTGGCCTGTAAAAATAATAATTTACAATGTCCAGTAATAATGCATCCTATGTGATAATTCTTTTACACTCACACATGTACATGTGGAAATTATTTCACTTCCCATTAGAAGCAATGTTAATTCCCAAAATTCCAGATGATGCTTGCACAAAAATTTACTACACTGCACTTCTCTGTGCTCACATTGTGTGGCAAAAGGACCCCCTCACATTTGAGAAAGGTGGATTGCTAAACGGCACTCATGAAAAATACTTAATTAACTAATTTGTGGTCAAGAACTTAAAATCTAATTTTTGTGACAATAGTAAAATATCCCTACAATACAAATTGCAACAGTATGCTAGCTTTAACTACGAAGATTTTGTCCCACTAACCGGTGTTTTTTTTCCCCTCCGAAGTTTCTAGACACTTAGCAGTATCCTAATGTTGTTACACATTTGTGATACATGAGCCTACACTACACATTTCCAACTTTCTGCTGGCAGCTGGCTTCAAGCAAAACACAGTAGTTCGTGCAAGCATTGCCCTGATCTGGGCTGGTTTTGCTTAAAGTACCACAAAGCACTCATGAATGCACAAGCAGCTTACTGTATTGTATTGTATCATTATGAATCTTGTGTCCCTTTGACTACTGCTTGCTTGCTAGCTGGTTATGAGAATAAAATGCAATCAGTACCTTGATTAGATTCACAGTTGCCTCTTAACCATTAACATCAAGTTTTTTTCGGAATCCATTCCTTCCCGAGGTATTACATCTATTGCAGTTTGTTATGTGAAGCAATCTGTCCCTAGTGTAAATCTCTGACCTTTCTACTTTTGCTTCTATTTTATTTTGCATTTATTTTTCATATGGCCTTAGTTGTGTATCAGGGGATGTCACTAAACGCCGGGCCTCGCTGGGCGGGCCCGCCTGGGACTGGTGAATTTTGCCTTCCACTCATGTTAAAAATAAACATTCTGCCATGGCCCCATGCAATTTGGTCCAAAAATGGGACTTAAATTTTATGATTTCTGAAAGTGAAATTTGGGAATTGTAACACTGATCTCAGAAAGAGATGGCCCATTGCGTAGCATTACAGTTTAGAGTGTAGAAAAATATCCACACCTTCTCTAAATCCCAGGATTGGGATCACTAAAAGGTGCCAACAGTCGAAGAATTAACGCCAGGCACTAAGTTTGATTTTGCACCTGGTGACAACCCTTGTTGTGTTCACTCTTTGCTTTAATGGTGCTTTTTACTGTTTTGGATCTTGATTGTGTACCGTAGTTTTTGCTTTTACTGTTTGTTTAATGTTTCTTTCACTGTTTGAGCTGCTGTGTTGGAACACAAGGAAGTCCTAACATCATATATAGTAGAGATACTACATATATCTAAATAAATGTGAAGGTAGCGCAACGTTCACAGGCTTTTTGGTACCAAGCCATGTATATCGCGACATCTTTCGCCTAATACTGGACATCTACACTTTTTAATGGCCTTAATATCCAGCTCTTACCACTCTTTTCAATACATATGAATGTTCAAATCGCGTGTTCCAATCACTTGAGTAGTATGATGATTCATTTGGATCAAAAAATGTCTTCCAAAAAGAAACATTTCTCCGCGAAAATTTGGTTTCCGCACTATCAGTCGTCCCATTGAATAGTATACTGCCCCTTGTCATGACGTCATGACGAGCGTCGAACTATCCAAAGGGAGGCCCCAATTTTGTTTTTCACTGAACGCGATAGTGCGCAATGTTCAGTGGCCTAGCTATGCGCACATGCTGCAAACCCAAGTTAGGCCTAGGCACATGTGCATTTGTGTGAGTACCAATTTCACGAAGTGCTGCATTCAGCCACATTCTTCTATAAAGAATTCCTACAAACTTTTTATGAATTTATTAACACGGTAAAAGTATTACAATGGAAAAGTCATACGTGGGCAAAGGCCTAACTACATCACTGGAATCCGATCGTAACTACGTCCACAGTCTGATGGCAGTACAGTGTGCGGTTGTTTTCCTGGATACTCAGGGTATGTCCTATACGGTAGTGGCTACCGGTATAATCTATTAACTTTATTAATATTACTCATATTGCGTTAGGCAAAATGTTTTATGCGCCTTACAGTGTGTGTGTCCGCTCGTGAAAGAAGAAAAATAGCCAATTTCATGTACACACTCAGTAGTAATCAAAATCCCATCTCTTAGTAAAGTTAATAGTCGCTGAGTCTGTAGAAGTGTGGATAGCCTACCTTAGTGGCCATTTTCGGATGAATACTTTTAATGATTGATATGGCCGTTGTAGCTAGAACCTATCGAGTCTGCTATGAATCTCCCGTAAGCACATGCAACGTGTGGTACACTAGAATAATTGTACGCACCGCGCTCGAACTCCGGCTCAACTTAAGAAATTTAGCTCCGACCATGCACTGTTTGCTACATTATGTAGGTGTCGCTCTCGTCCGCTGAACCAAGTGGTGACAGTGGGGAAGGACCTTAATCTGCGCAATATGTAGGCAGGGCCGTAGCTAGGGTCATCATGTTTGGTGGGGGGGGGGTGGTGAATGTCCCAAATATTCCGACTGGATAGGATTATATTTTCTCAACTGAATGGTTGGCTAGCGTAAATTGCAAACCATTTTTTTATGCGCCCTGAGTTTTACATGACATACTGCCGTGGGGATACTTCCTTTTGTCGTACAGCTGCATTAATAGGTGCCAGTTCTTGGGGGTTGACGACACACTCCCCCTTTGAGAAATTTTTGTCAATTTAAGGTTGCTTAGATGCAAAATGCAGCTATCTTTGGGATATTTTTGGAGCTGATCATATATGGCTAGAAAATGTCCATAATTAAATGAATTCTAATTTTTCCGACTGGTTTGATTCTTTTTCCAAATGAGTGGCGGTCCGTAAATTGCATTTTCGTTTTTATGGGCGTTACGGTTGTTTGATACAGCAGTGGTGATCCTTCCTTTGTCACTTCATAAAGTTGCCGTCCTGGGGTTTAGGCCTAAGGGGAGGGGTTGCCCCTCCCCTTTGAGAAATTTCTGTAAAGGTAAGGTTGCTTAGATGCAAAATGGTGCTATCTTGGGATACTTTTGGAACTGATCATATGTGGCTGGAAAATGTCCATAATTTAGTGAATACTAAGATTTGGTGAAAGTAGAAAGTATGCTGTCTAAGAGAAGAATACGTTGTCAACAAACCTCCTGAATCCCCCCCCCCCTTTTGACTACTTGAATGCCTTCTATTCTGGCATCTTATGCTAGCATATACCTGTATAGGCCTCCTGGAAGATCTGGATCAATTATATAAAATGGGGCAATGACTGGCATCTAAATAATAATGTAGAGTATGACGCCAAGCACTTTACATCTATCGTATTTTTACCAATTTTGAACGAAAATCCAGACGAACAGCTTCCAGCAATGGGGAATGGGCGGGAGGGAGAGAAGAGGTGCAGAAAAATGATACTAGACCTTCCAGATAGGTATAGCAAAAGGGGTTTAGGACTAACAAGCGTTTTCAGAATGTACACCTAGTTTATGCTATAAAAGTTCAGTGGTACGTTGTGCTTATAATGTTCATAAGTGATACAGCGTGGATTGTGAGGATTGCGCGCAAAGCGCGCCGAAATTTTGGGGTACACTTCAATGCCAAAATGAAAAACCTGCACGCAGGCTCAGCCAGGGGTGGTGCTTTGATTTTCCGACATGGAGGGAAGCACCCTGACTGGGGGCCATTTACTCTAAGTCCCGACAGATGCAAGGGTTGCCGAACTCAAAATATAAGTCGCGCGAAGCGCGCCGAAAAATTTGGGGTTATATTGAATTTTCATTAAGGAAAGTTGAAAAAGTTTGGGCTTTTATTGAAGAATCTGGACAAAACCAAGAAATATGTTCGGGTGACTGCATGGTCGTCGTCGGGGATTACATTCTTCATCTTATCCATTAGGGATCTCCTACGAAACTGAAAGATCTTTTTCTTACAAAATATGTTTGCCACGATGGCGAGGCTGAAGAAAGAATCTTCCAAAAGTTAGGAAAAAGAGGAAAGAACTTCGCAATGATGCATTTTCGTGTTTCTCTAGAACCACGCCTACACGGAAGAACAACATTTGTGGAAACGTTGAAATCCAATATGTTTGAAACGGGGGCGTTACCACTAGATAGAACTAGAGATGAAAGCGCGCGTAGCGCGCGAAAATTTTTTGAAGTTATAGAAAGAATCGTTACAGAACTTACTGGCTACGGGCCTGATAAATAGACGTTTGGAATATTTTCTGAGTATATCTATGTCTTCGCCAATATTAGTCTATAAAACATTTGGGAAGGGGGGCTAAAGCGCCCTAGCTCCCATAGAACTGTGTCTGGTATAATTACCTTAATAATGTTCATGAGATTGATTGTAAATCGTGCCACATGCCACAAATTTTCATTAAATAAGATTTCCATAATAAAACCTGCATTCAGAATCTCCATCGAGATACTTTCAATTGCCCAACAAATCAACATGCCACTCAAAAAGCCAGTCTTTTACCTGGTAATTTGTAAACAGCTTTCAACTTCTGCTGTTGTGCTTCTCCGAAAGTTGCTATCGGAAGATATTGATAATAAGAAAAAAACACTGAGGTAAGGTTTGAAGCGCGCGGAGCGCGCAAAAATGTTGAGAGTTTGAGGAGAATTTGCGAAAAAAGGACAGCTTTGATTTGATTTTACGTGAGGAAAATAACGTTTGGTATTATTCTCACTTAGTCTAGTTGGAAAATATATACAAAGTTGACACAGGCTCAGTCGGAAAATTGTGCTAGACTGAGATATTAGAAATTCCAACGGGCATTTCAGATTTTCCGACTATCGTCTCTCTGACGAACTTTGGGGGGGGTGAGACACCCCCACCCCACCCCCCCCCCCCCCCGGTCGCGACGGCCCTGAATGTAGGCCTAGTATTTTGAACCCAAAAGTACGATTTTATTTTTTGAACAGGGGAAATTATGGAATGAGTCAATGAGTCTGCATTGACAACATTAACTTTTTATCAATAGTATTTCAAAGATGTTCAGTGCTGGCAAAGTTGTACTACTATGCGAAGTTGGCCTGTAGGTCTCGAAGGGCCGGGTATGGGTGATCCGTTTACCCCATAGAGCAGGATATAAGAACTTATATCCTGATTTATGGTTTACCCAACTCTATATATTGCTGATTTGCTTGCTTGGCCGGCCAGTTGGCTGCTTAGGTTTCTTGTGCAACGCTGTTAATAATGCGCGCAAAGGCCAATTTAACAATGAAATGCTCAGTCAGGGGTAGTGCTTGTGGTCAGCACATCCTTCTCTACTTAAGGACGTCATGAAAATAATGGGATAATCAGCCACAGACCTCCCAAGTGACCCACATTTCGCGGGTTTGACCCCCATTTAAACATCCAAACCAGCTGACCCGCCCAGCTCTTTGAAAAAGCCGCATTTCAAATCTCCGTAGTAGGCACAAACAACAAAACCGTTGGTCAAAGCTATAATCCCCCTTTGAAATGTATTCACAAGGTGAGCTTAGTGTAGTCCAATTACGGCCGTAAGACGCAACTAACAAAACAATTAAAACACAAACGCCCGCTCCGCGAGAGGCGAGTCTTGTCTCAGCCTTTTCAACTCAAAGAACGTATGGTTAGTCACTATGTCATAATATACGAAGACATTGAGAAATTCCTTGCACCAACTGTGATACCTAAATAGCTTTTGACCAACCATAGAGCTGCATTCTAAATTTTTCTTCACCGTTCGAAGCACGTGGCAATATTCAGGTTAATTTATTTGAAATTCCCCAAAACTGTTCAAAATCATTCACCCCATAAAGGTACGTGGTACTCCATCTAACAAAATAGAGCAAGCTTTTCCAACATTTATTTAGTATCATCTTAAAACCGATGATAAGCAATTTTTAAGCTTTTTAAACCCTAAGGATGTTGTCCAAAATTTGAGCCCTTGAGTCCTTTTAAGTTTCAATTTAAGATAGGCTGCTGTATTTAGTATCACTGTGTGGCAGGGCTGGAGGACTCGAGTCCGGACTTGACCTCAAGTTCGGACTTAAGTCCGCTTTTTTGGGACTCGAACTTTGACTTGGACTTGAGCTTTCTGGACTTGGACTTGGACTCGGACTCGGGCTTTTTGGACTCGGACTTTGGCTTGGACTCGAAGTCGAGTCCATCAAGTCCAGCCTTTTTCTTCATATTATTTTAAATTTCATAATCCTCCCAAAAGCAATGGCATTTGCCATTAAAGCCTATAGTTTCCTTTGATGTAGTAGGTCTACTGTACTGTAGGTTATGAGGATTTGTACCATATAAAGATCTTAGTTTTAGGAAGATTTATTAGTTCCTTATCAGCATTTTTACAACCACAATTTGGTCTGTGATACAGTAAGTAAGGGCATCAGGAAGCAATTGCATGTGCATACAACTGTGATGATTATGCTTAATGCCGACTCTTTTACGTGTGTAAGTGTGTATGTGTCTGTCTTTTTGTGGAAATAGGGTGGAAAAGGCGAAGTTGTTGGTATCTGGAAGTATGTTTTCAGTGTACTTCACAAATGGTTTTAGGGTGAGGCCCGTCCCCGAGTGGAAATTGCCGCCCCCTGAAATATCGACCGCCCCCTAAAAAATCCAGCCCCCTACAAAAGCTCTGCTCCGCTCCGCCCCACCTCCGAAAAAAGTTGACAATAGACTACTTTTTTCAAATGAAGGCCGATCCGCACATATTTTTAAACAAATGAAGTGATAAATTTGTAAAATGGTACCTATGAGTACTGGGTAGGATCTGTCAACTTGAAAAAGAGAGCTAGCAGCGGAGTCCCTCACATAACAATGTGCAATTCGCCATCGCCTGTGCTCTCTGCGCTTGACCGCCTCTCTTGAAAATCTGCGAAGAACACTGATTTTTGTAGTTTCCTTTGGGGGACCGTAGATTAGATGGATTAGCAAAGGCTTGATTGAATCCAATAGTAGGTCCTGATTACTACAGCAAGCTCCTCTTACCCAGGCTACAATTAAGGCCTACATTGTGTTAACTGGGTTAGGCCTATGGAGGATCTCATAAGCTACAGTGTTTATGGTACTGTTGTGAACATGTAATCGATCAGTTTCCAGGCGGGGATCCAGGTGGGGGCCTGGGGGGCCCGCCCCCCCCCCCCTCGCCACGAAAAAAAAACGAAAGGAGAAAAAAGAAGAAAAAGAAAAAAAAAGAAAAGGAGAAAGAAAAATTAAGAGCAAAAATGAATAAAAGTGTCTAAGAACGTATTCAAAGTATATATTTCTGTAGGGGTTGGGTGGAGCTATCGCTGGATTGTCTCTTTATATATCTTTCAAAGTGGTTGGCGACGAAAGGAGCGCTACAATGTTCGAAAACAGGTGAATAGCTGAGTAATGATCCTTGACTTAAGATCTAAATAAGTAAACATCGTGACATTTGTAGTACGGGCTAGCTGCACTGAAATTTAGTAACAATTTTGTGTTAAAGAGTGAATTTTTTTGTAATCTAGAGGGATTGAGAGGCAAAGTTTTCGCCATACAGACCTTGCAGAATGAATACAGAAGACAAGCTGTCAGGTGACGTGCTATTGTGCACAGTGGCACCAGCTGTTGCAGGCAAAGTAGCGGCGTGCATACCCTATTCGATTTCGAAACTGTCTGAAAAGTTTTAAAATGAACTCAAAAGGCTTTTAAGCTACAGACAGTGGCGTCGGCACAGTGGGCAATGGGTGACATGTGTCCCCCTCCCCCATTGATTCTTGAAATTTTTTAAAATGGTCCAAAAAGTCGTTTGAGCTACAGATTTCTGTAGAGGGTGTAGGGTGAGATGTACTTTTGATGACTGGTTAATTTGTTCTAACCATTTTCTTTCACAAACTGTTCTCAAACTATCATAAGTTTTGGAAATTCTTGACAAATTCCAAATTTTCGCACCGCTCCGCTAGCGTCAAGCCTTGTGTCAGAGTTGTCCTTATTATCAATAGCTTTCGGAAACTACTCACGGGGGAACAAAGGAGCAAAAGTGCTTTTTCAGAATTCTCAGTCAGAAGATTCGTTTCTGAATAGCATAGGTTGGTGGAAAAGTGACAGTGTCCGATGCAGGTTCTGAAATGCAGGTTTTGTCATGGACTAATATTTTATTGAAAATTTCGGCGCTCTTCGCGCGCACACGACAGGATTTACACCCGATTTTATATACCATTGACAAAGCTATGACGCAAGAAATTATTCCAATGCAACATTTTTCTAAAAAGTACATCTCCTTCTCTGTAGGGCTCTCATCATTACGGGATCTTTGACTAATCTAGTCTAGCACATGATTTGAAAGACTGAAAGTACGTAATTGCTGTAGCTTATTTTCCAAACATTTTACCGCGACGTTCAATAATGACGAAAATCTTTTCTGAAACGAATTTTGCCTGTCCACCATCCCTCTTGCTATACCTAAAAAGAAGGTGATATATCATATCTCCTCCCATATGGATGTCGGGTAGTGAGAATCCCATTGGTCCCTCTTTTGTATACTGTAACTAATTCAGAGCTCCCGGTAGGCTCTATACTGTTCACTGTCAACCTTGGATATCCTTTTAAAATGTAAAGGAAAAATTTTATTACAGTCCAAGAATGTTTCTGTGGACTCCACGCAGGTATAATTGCGTGTACAATCTTTCCATGGGCGTGGATCATGGGGGACGGGGGACGCGTCCCCCTCACTTTTTTGGAAGGGGGGACATCGTCAAAACGTCCCCCTCACTTTTTCAAAATGTTGGAACAGACTGCAATTATGCCTAGGAAAAGGAACTTTTTAGAAGAAAAATAACCTAAAAATCGTACACTTTTGTTGCACCAAATCGCATCTGAGTGCAGTCAGTTCTAGAAAAATTTCCCTTAGACCTCCTCCCCCATGCCGAAGATCACAAAACTTATTGCCTCCCCGTGACGCAAATTCTGGCTACCACCAACTGCTTCTTCCACGCCACCAGGACGGCGATTCACAAATGTGAAAAAGTCCCCCCCCCCCCCCACACACACACACTCACTTTTGGAGATGGACCCACGCCCATGATTTTTCCTGGGACTTAAGGAGGTTTGAAGACAATATGTTAACCGTCTCTTACTCCCCTTTTTCACCCGAACAGAAGTTAGAATTCACTACATTGTGGACATTTTCTAAACATACAATCACATTAGAATGACCCAAAGATACCACCATTTAGCATATAGGCCCCCTAAAATTAACAAAAATTTCTCAAAGGGGAGGGTAAACCCCTTCCTGGGATTGCACTCTCATGTACTAATAAGTAAAGGCTCTCCCACTCTTGTATATAGCGTATACAAAATCCCACTGCCTAAAAGGGCACGGTTTAACAGTTATCTGCGGTTCCCCCAATCACCAACTCCCGCCGGCACCATCGGTCATAGATTTCTGAAGGGTATACCCTTCAGAAGTCCATAAAGAAGGTGATATATCATCTCTCCTCCCATATGTATGTAAGGTTGTGAGAGTCCTGTTGGTCCCCTTTTCAGTGTACAATGAATGCAGCTCCCGGGACGCTCTATACAGAAAATGTTCGGCGCGCTTCGCGCGCAATTGTTTACGCTGACGGAGAGAGGTACGTTTTTATTGAGTGATGGATTTATTTTTATCACTTTTTACCAAAAATCATTTGAAATCTTTCACGATTTATGCAAATTCTTCCCAATATTTCTTGATTTTTGCTTGATCTGCGCACTGTTAGCCTTGAATTGCTCCTTTTACTATCAATAAGGTCCCAAACGTATTCGCATTACTCATCGGTGGGGTTCTACCATAAGCCAATTATTCGTGTGCATAAACGTGATAAACGTCAGCATTGTAAGGATGTAAAACAACTGATATTCATTTTTTCACCCTCCTCTTCTTATGAAAACTGAAAACTTAGTATCGAACCCACCTCCTAATTGATAGACACACATAAAGGGAATTGACACCGTTAGTCATAGCAATGGTTTTAAAATGTAAATTCAAATTTTCGGCCCGCTTCGCGCGCAATTGTTTCATCTGACGTCCTATACCCGAATTCCGTATAACGAAAATAAAACACTCATTATGGCAAAAATCATTTCAAGTTACCAACACGTGCTCATGTTGGCGTGTAAGTTTTAAGGTAACTTAGGTTCTCCGTAACTTCTGCAGGTACATATAGTAACTTATACTGAGCCATACACATCAAATTCCATGCAACATGAAAAGGTATAAAATCTCACTGACATAAGAACTGGAGCCGATTTCTGTGCTCTTAAAATGCAATATTGCGAGAGCTTCCGGGGGCTTCGCCCCCTGGACCCTCACCAGGGCTCCGCCCCTGGACCCCGCCAGGAGCCCTAACGCGGGCCCCTGGACCCCACGCGTAGGGACTCGCGCTTCGCGCTCGTGGTGCACCTTCGGTGCACATGAGGTTTTCCATCTTGGGCCCCCCCCCCCCTCGAAATTTCTGGATCCGCGCCTGAGTTTCTTACAGCAATTTCACTGAAATTCACTGATTCAGTTAGACATGAGGTTTTTCTAATTTGTTTGGTCAGTTTGTCGTAGCATATTGAGCTTAGTGCTAGCATGGAGCTTTCAAAGCCAATTGCAAGTACCGGAAAGTTTTACAAATTTGGACTTGGACTCGAGAACACTGGACTTGGACTTGGACTCGAGCCCGCGGACTTGGACTTGGACTAGGACTTGACCTTATGGACTTGGACTCGGACTCGGACTCGAGCTTGGTGGACTTGACTACAGCCCTGCTGTGTGGTGTTTTAGTCGGCAGGGTAGCCAACTCAAACGTAAAATGATCCAAAATTATCTAGATGACATTCATTTCATAAAATAGCTTGTGTAAAATACATTAACTAAGCCCTGTATGATACTTTCGAAAACTTTTCTTGCACACATTTCCTGTACGATACTTTTTTCTTCAGAGTACCTTAATTGCTTTGGCTGCTATGCTATCCTAACAAGTTTACATATGAAGATATATTGAACCTACTCTCGTGAGTGGTAGTTACAGTTTTGGTTGCTCTGCCTACAGTAGAGCAGTAGTTTGCGAGGCTTCACAGTGAGTTAAGCCCAGCCTAAGAAAGTTACAAAGCCATGGAACCGATTTTCGGCTTCCGTGATTTGACTTTGCGGTAACGACACTTCACCGGAAAACGATCGTTTTCGTGAAAGCTGGAGGCCTGTTCTGTCAATGTAGTGTTATGCTTTCAGTTACAACATGAAAATTCTGGCCAGTTGTGTTAACTTATTTGCCCAAAAAAGTGCCACCATTTTGCGCGTAGACAATTCTATAATTCAAAAAAATTAAAAAGGGGGAGGGGACACCCCTCCCCTTATACCCCTCCCCCAGGCCGGCGGTCCAAAAACGGACAGATCATAGGTGGACCCGCATTTTGCCTCTCGAGACTTGGGAGCTATATGTAGCCATGACTAAGATTGTTGATCACAGAGGTTATCTTCGACGATTGACATTGCCTACGTTGCAGAATGTATGGCATATTCCTTGTTCAGTCATATCCCCACACGTTGTTTGTGAAGCTCAACGAGATGAGTCCACCCCGCGGGGTACGATTGACAAGAAGGGTGTTCGATTATATTACTCGCCCGAGATCGATCGTGTCCGGCGCGACGCCATTCGATTAGCCTATGACGTCAGCCAGGGCGTACGCAGGGGGGAGGCCATGGGGCCATGGCCACCCACAGATGCCGATTTTTTGTTTTAGTTTCTAACTAGAATGCAAAAATGCATTGAGGTTTCGATGATATATGTTCTATTCCAAATAATGCCATGATGTCCCATATCTTTCAGTCACTGTCTATCTTAACATGTTGGAAAATAACTTTAGGTTCATATTTGATCTTGGGAATTCATGGGAAATTTTGCATTTTGACCGCTAATGACTCAAGATGATGATCTTGGGAATTCTTGGGGTAAATTGCTTTTTGACTCCTGGTGAACCCATGAGACGATCTTGGGAATTTTTGGGAAATTTTGCTTTTTGATCCCTGTGACCCCAGATGACCTTTAACCTCCACCAAAAACGAAAGAATTCATCTTTTCACCATAACACATCCACATACTGAGTATGAAATCTATCCAAGCTTCCTACCTGGAGATATCGTGTTAACAAAGTTTTTAGTGTTTGACCCCCAATGACCTCAGATGACCTTTGACCTCCACCAAAAATGATAGTGTTCACCTTCTTACCATAATGCATCCACATACCAAGTTTAAACTATCCAAGCTTCCTAACTGGAGATACCGTGTTAACAAAGTTTTCAGTGTTTGACCCCCGGTGACCTCAGATGACCTTTGACCTCCACCAAAAATGGAAGGGTTCATCTTCTCATCATAATGCATCCACAAAACAAGTATGAAATCTATCCAAGCTTCCAACCTGGAGATATCACGTTAACAAGGTTTT
>JAIZAY010000375.1:22500-53052 GCA_029531755.1 Holothuria leucospilota
CCCTGCTCATTCATGCATGGTAGTGGGAAGGAAGTTGCTACAAATTTGACCCTGGTTCATATCAGTCATATAAGCAAATAAAATGCTTGGGTTACTACAAAGAAATCTCCACTCTTGTAGCAAAGGTGTCAAGGAAACTGCCTACAAAACGCTATAGTCCGCTCAAAGCTGGAATATTGTGGGGCCATATGGGATCCTTACATCAAAACGTAACAACACTCGAGAATGTTCAAAGACGTGCAGCCCGTTTTGTTCTCAACAACTATAATTACAGGGATAGCCAGTGGCGTAGCTAGAGGGGGGGGGGCAGGGGGCGGTCGCCCCCCACAAAGCCTCCGAAGGCCTCTGTCGGAAATTTCTAGTCTCTGTCGGAAGTAAATAAAAACAATCCACTTGAAACACTTACAACACTTTTTATGTTTTTAAGCAGAATTACACATCGAAACGTCAACGTCAAAATCAAAAGTCAGTCTCAAAATTGCCCGAAAAGCAAAAAAAGAAAAAGAAAAAAAAGAAAAGGTCCCCAGAATTTTACACGCCAGGTGATGGTACCCTTATAAAAATTTCTCGTAAAATTCTCGTGAGATCTCACGAGAATCTTGCGAGACCTCACGAGATCTCGTGAGAATTGTACGAGATCTCATGAGAATTGTATGAGATCTCGTAAAACTTGTTCCCATAACTCGTGAGAACAGCATGGGTACTCACGAGAACATATGAGAATATTATGAGAACTTGCGAGAACAACACATGAACTCAAGAGAATATTGCGAGAACTCGCGAGAGTATGCGAAGACTGTGGGACAGTTGTATGGCAACCTCACGAGAACACCAGCAAGCATACGAGAATATCATGTATGGCCTTGTGAGAATAAAGGAGACTTCATGAGAATGCTATAAGAACACAAAAGTAAATGAGCAAAGGCAATGCATTGCCTTGCAGGAAAGTTGCTGTATGCTCGCATCCAATTGAGAGACCATTTTTCCTTGTGCCTCTTCAGACAGGATCAAGTAACTTACATTTTAGTGCAGTATATATGCTCAAGTAGTGCAAATGGCTCTGTATAGAGAAAAGATTCAAGACAAACTTAAAGAGAGTAAAAGAATGTAGGTATTGAACTTTGCACATAATCTATTGAAAGTATTCTGCTATCACAGTAACATTAAAATAGTGGGAGCACATGACTGATAGAAACTGATAATTCATAGCAGTGTTAAGCATTTACCCACTACTGTACATTTACCTTATTTAAATTGCATGCAACCAAAGGCACATACTACTAAATCACCAAGTATTGTAAAAAATATATAATTTGCTGAACCTTAACCGTATTGATAATTACAGCATTACATTTGACATCATTTAATGTACTGAATATAAACCAGTAACTAATGTCTGATGAACTTGGTTGTCTCCACATGTAGAGACTCCCAATATGAAGCAAAGTGCATGTAAGTAGATTACAATGGTTCCTAAATTTATATTTAAGTTGTATATCCTTACAGCAGATGTTCTCATGTGTTTCTGGCCAAGGCTCACTCCTATAAATAATACCTTTGCATTAGCTAACACACCATTAAGCAACTTAGCAATTTGGTTCCTTCATAAAATTTGGGGCTCCCTGGAATCTTCCAAGAGCCCTTTAAATGAAACACAAAACCTGCAAAAAGATTTAGGGCACCATTTCAGAACCTCTGCCTGAGAGTAAAACTTTAAACAACTTTGGTGAAAATATAAGAGAGTTTTAAGAGATGACAAATCTTTAAGGAATGTCACCAACTCACCATTCCTGACTAACCTGTTTAATATCAAACCCGCCCACCACAATTAGGCCTACGCACCAATTTCTGACCTTTACGAACCTCCTCGTAAGTTTAAACATTGACATAAGAATTGATTCGGTGTAGTACTACAGTATTGTAGGTCTTGAAGATGACTATATAATATTTATTAAAAATGCTCTGAAAGTAAGCTTGCATGTTTCTTGAATCAGAGAGCAGTTTACTTGTTTCACAGTGCACATACTTATGAACATTACACTGTTTTAACTGCAACTCTTATGAGAGGGCTACAACCTAAATACTAATGCCAGCTATTTAGAAGTGGCAAGAATTATAGTACACTGTATAAATACAAATACCAGCAATGAACTAATGATCATAAGTATGTAATATTTCATTGTATGGCAAGATGGCAGACCAGGTGCAAAATCAGCCCTAGGCCACATGAGTTTCGGTAAGAATGAAAATATTCATATCTGTGCAATGCTAGCAATAGCATTATCTTAAATAATCATACCTTAGTCTAATTCAACCATATTTGGTAATATACAGCAGTACCTTACACTATTCACAGAAATGTTTACACACTTTGCCAAGTTTGTTGAGGCCTGCAAAATAAGTGGTGGAAGGAGAGGTTCATTTGTTACTTTGAGAATGTGTTCAGCACATGCTCCTGTTTCATTGTCAACAGCAATTTCATTGCTTTCAACCAAAAGGGGTTGTACCACAAAAATCACATGTTGTTGTTGGACGTGCAAAATATTCAATATCTTTCCAATTTTGTTGGACCCATAAACAACCAAACTATCAGATCGTTTACTTTTTGTGTTACATTTCGCTTTTTCATACTTCACTCCAGCTATGAAAATTTTTTCATATTCTGAAATCCGTAAGTCACAAAACTGTGCTTCAAAATAATTGCCTAAGCACCTTTTAACCTCCTGATTACCACACTGGAACAGGTTTCCTTTACCTTGGAACAGGATATCCTCATCATTTTCACCTTTGGTAACTGAAGGTAACAAAGGGTAGCCTCTAAGCATTGCTTTTATATATTCAGTTACAGGTGGTGGAGTGCCTTCTCCCATCATGTTCAAGTTTTTGGTTAGACCTTGAACCATCACAAAGTTATTCACAATTTGATGAGCAACGCCTCTTGTACCGTGAAACAGAGATTTCAATTTTCTATTATACCCTTCAAACAAAAAACAAGACGATGCCCACAGTGGACCCCAATTCATGACAGTGTTAGGCAAGTGCAACAAAATGTGATTATTAAAACTCATGTGTTGGACACCATACAACCTTTCCATTTTCCTTACAAAGTTCTTCAAACAAGAATTTGCCATTTCAATGTCAGCAAGACTAATTCTTGATTTGGTTAGAAGCCAAATACTGTGAATCAACAGTACCAAATGTTTCAAGTAAGTACTTGGAAGGATGCCATTCAAAATTGGAAGAAAATAAAAAAGTAGCCAGCACCTGAATTCAGATGCTTTCCAAAAGGCTCTTTTTGATGGGGAGGCAGGCAAGCGAGTGACTTCTGATGGTGGGACAATGCCTTCAATCCTTCCGTCTATTTCCTTCACTCGCCTCCCAATATACCATGGCTCTTGACTGTGGCAAGAGTCAAACCACAAAGACACCAACTTTTCCACTACCCCTTCACAAACAGCATGCATATAATCCACTGCAAAGCCTGAAACAATGTTAAACTTAGGCAACAGCAACAATTGTGAGGGATTTGGCTTTACACCATACTGGTTCTGCCCTGTCCGTCTTGCAAGGACAGCCTTTTCTACAAAATGTTCACGTGTCCTAAGTTCATGTGAAAGCTCATTACTCGGGTACACATGCTTGACTCCCTCAAATCTTTCGGAAGGGTGCAAACACCAGTTGCATCCAAAGTATCCATTAAACTGTACTAGCCCTTGGAGCTGACATCGTGCAACTGAATCGCATACACAAGTTATGGCATACACCTTACTGTTCGTGTCATTATGCGTTGTGGGATTTTGCCATTCCAGTCCATCTCTAGCCATTGAGTCACACTCCTCAACAAAACCTTTGAGGTATACCTGCATGTTAGGTTTCCCAGCCCCAAACCAGATCCCAGCAAGCATGACATGTTTTTTCCGTTCTTTTGGTGGGAGCTCATTTAATGTACATAAAATTGGCCAAACACTACCATTTGTTGCCTGGAAAGCTGAAACTCCATCACTGTTGAATGTTAAAGAAAAACTGCCTGGTGGTACTGTTTCTCTGTACAACTTTCCATCTTGAATGTCTTCAAGGGTACCATCCTCATAATTGATGGGCTGTCTGATCATACTGTACACAGATGGCATTTCCAGCAAATTCCTTAATTGCGACTTGATTGAAAGAGATACAAAAAAGTCTCCATTCTTAATCACATTGGATTTGGAAGTTATGGTCTCACAATTTGTACAGGCCAACTCCTCACCGACCCCTAAATAAGCTGCACACTTACTGCAATATCCATGATAAACAATATCATTTTCACCAATGTTTGGCATGCAGTACTTACGCAGGAGATAATTGCTCGGAGGAACACTTGGGAATGGTAGGTGCTCATTCAGCAAGGTTAACAGATCTTGAACAGCAGAACCTGTGAGACTGTGCCTAATAACAAATGCCATTATCATTGTAGAGCTCTGTGCCTTTGTAATTGGTGCCCCATCATATAGCCAACTATCAGGTTCATCAGGGTGTGGGGGAAGTGCATCATAGAAGACATCAAAGTCATCATCTTCAGCCACCTGTTGCATAAATGAGAGAAAAAAGAAACACTAGTCACATAAGCTGAAACGAGAACACTAATTCCGTCCCAATCTATCACCATATTTAGGCAAAATACTGTTTAGCACAGACAATATGAATGGAATCAGCTGCATGCATATTTTTGAAATCCAAAAAGGGACTTGACTGAACATGGCTAATGTGCTGTCATTGCAGGACACAGTTGTCACTGTACTGTTTGAAGTAAAATTTTCGAACACTGAAGCATAATCTTTTGAAGAACTACACAGGGCACAAGGGTGTAAGTGTGTGTTGCAGCACTGTATGTATTAGTTTTGCTAATCTAATACATCATTTCACCTCATATTTGAGAAACTGGGTTCAGAAGAGAAGAGGTCAAATTTGGAAAAAAAAATGTAAATTTGGATTCTGGAAGTAACAGGACAACCAGGTTTGTCATACTGAGGTGAAATTTAGGATATAATAACCTTCTACTACGGGATATAAGTTTTGTGAAGTACTTTCAAGACAGCCTTACACCTACAATGCCTTGTATAACCCATCACAGTGCATGAAATATGTGTAACAGACTTTCATTTGATGTGATAAACTCAAAATTTAGTTTGTTTACATGAATTTGCGAGACTCGAAATTTACTTTTTTATGTTATGCATGACCTCACTTGCATACCAATATGGGTTTCTATGTATCAAATGATTCAGAAAAAGCAGTAGCATAAGCTCAGAATAATTTGAACATGGTGAGATAAGCTTACCTGTAGGAAGAAGTTAGAACACAGATTTTCAAATATCTGATTGATTAATTTCTGGTTGCCATAGCAACTACATGAAGGCCGCAATTTCAGAAAATATGTTTTTTATAATATTCCTTCATGTATAAGCTTTATAAAAATATACAGTTATGTAAACTTTCATAGCATGTCTATGAAATTATAGCTCTCAGAATGTAATATGGTTACAACAACCAATTTTTCTGAAAATTTATCTGGGCCATAAAGGGTTAAAAGCATAGGAATTTACATCCTTTAGTTTGCCCACATCACACTGGGAAGCACTGCAGAATATTCCCCACAGCTTTAATATTTCAATTAGACTAGCACCAAGTCTAAAATGTTATTTCCTTCCACCTCTTATTTTATGCATGTTCAAACTGTCACGGTGACTCTTGTTTCTGATGAGTCTTGTGCTCCCACACACACACACATAGCCTGCTGTTACTTGAGCAGCCTGTTCTATCAAGTAGCTTGCCGTGAGAGACTTGCAGCTTTTGGTTCTTTTGATGTCATCATTTAAAACTTGTTCATTGTTTTCTTCATCCAGAATTAAGGATGAATACATTTGAAGATATTTAACTGTTATCATCCAATAAGCTTGGTTATTTTATGAAATAAGCTGGATATTCATCTGCTAGTTAATGAAAAGTCTCTTTACATAAAGTCTCTCTACATACAGAAATTTGTGAATTTCATGTTTGAATAAACCTAGCTCAAACTGTGACATCACCAAGACCAAGTCTCTCACCTACAAGCCCAGTTGCTGGGTGTTGTTCGATATGGGTAGCACAGTGTATAACGATATTACAATGACTTGGTGTCGAAAGCAGGGAGTGTGAGAAACTGTGGTGCTGGCAGCGGTGCAGTACAAGAGGCCTGAGAGGAAGCCTTGGGGAAAGTTTACATTTTAAGCAGCAAAATATAGTACTTACAGAATCTTGATGATCTGAGTTGCAATCATCATCAGTTGCTGACTCTGGATTTCCTTCATCATCTGGTATGCCATTATTTTCCTCATAACTAGCATGGTGACTGACGGGTATATCCAGTTCCTATTAGAAACAAAAAGCATAGAAACCCTCGTAAAAGCTTAATTGTTAGGCAATTCACACTCAAACAGTTTTGTGATTTAACTTCCTTGTATGATGGTCAATGCTTTGTTGCTGCCTTTGCTTTCCATGGGATGCTTGACCTTTAAGGAATATGAGCTGAAATTGAGAATTTAAAGTTTTCAGAAATGACATGCTTCAATCATGCATTCATATTCCCAAAACTTAAGATAACAGAGGGCAAATTCTGTTGAGAACTTTGATGAAAAAGTGTCTCTATTCCTGTTTGTTGCCATTTTGTGAACCCTGTGTGCATTGGTACTTGCGAAATGAAAAATAAGGAAAAATATTGCCTCGCACCTGTGCATACAACTGGGCATCAGTAAGGGCCCAACAGCCGTGGCTGTCGGTGCTGCCAGTTATTTCAAGCCCTGCATTTCACATTTTTTCTACAAGAAGTTATCATCATTTGCAATTTCTTATTATTGTATTGTCTTGCAAAACAAATTATCAAGATAACAATCATTTTTGATATATCACCCAACCTCACTCACAAAAACCAATTTTGAGGTGAGGGCATTGAGAGCAACCTTTACTGCTACTTTGATTTTTTCTTTTTTTTTTTTTTTTTTGAGGGGAGCAAGGTTATCTTCAAGGGATACAATGGCATCTATGCCATTGATGCCATGTCTTTCTCTGGTTACAGTAATGTGGGGTCTTTCTATTATCAAAATACTGTACCTCACAGTCCTCACTAAAGTGCTCAGATGGGTTCTCAGATGATTTTTCTTGACTTTCTCTCCAACGACTTAGTGTTTGTTTTGGAATATGGTTTTCTGTACTTTGCAAGTACCTGTCAATGAAAAACAACAAATGGAATAATATATGTACATGTGCACTTATGGAAGGGCACCAAACATACAATGATGTCACAATGAACACCTCTAGAAAACTTTCTTATACATGGCACAATTTCAGCGATATATATTCCCCACCATCTTTTGATGTGGTACAGGCCTGTTTACACCATGTACCCAAATAAATCCTACACATAGTCCTTTCAGGACAAACCAGTCCATAAATTCTGTGCCACTGACCAGCACCATGTGATTGATAACAGCCTGTAAACTATACCTATTACGATGGTTATTTGAATTCCAGTCAGCAATTGTGCAGGTAGGCCTAGGTGCATGTAGTCCGCAATTCCTTCACTACAATTGCATTGTGCATTATGGAACATGGTTCCTTTGAAAAAGCCCAAAATGAATTTTAGAACTTAGCGTCAGCTTCCAACTTCCCAATTCAAAGAAGAAAAAAGTGTCAGGATCTTACTCTGGGCTTTACAGGGCCCTGAACTATGGTAATTTACTAACTGTGGTTGAAATGACATCATAGAATAGGGGGAATCTTTGATGTCTGACTCATTGTGTCCTTGTAAAATTTTGTCTATTGCATTGTTTGTCCGTTTTAGCATGTCTCCAGTTCCCATGAGTGTTTTTGTGACAGAATGCGTGATTCTAAACAAAAATGTCAAGTGACAAATTCTGGGGTACTGCCGAAATCCGGTCCCCTAACCATAGGCCTACTGGTTGATCATAGCCACTATCCTTGGGCAAACTAAGTAGTACAGTCCAATTTTAGGAATGATGAAGTTTTCAAACTTTTTGTTTATTCCTAGGCCTACACCAATTATAGTTAAGAGAAACATTCTCAAACTACTATACATTTTATACATTACTTAATTTTTAAAAATTGTCTTGAAAGAGTTATTTTGTGAACGACACATCATCTGCCACAAAAATGTGAAATTAAAGATGGTAATCTCCCCATTGTCCAATGGAATAGCCCAACCGGACGGACGGTCGCCACGATCCCAATACAATACTAAGTAGGCCCTAGGCCTAGGCCTTATAATAGCCTAGGCTGGGGAATTTTCCTATGTCTGACTCTGACTCATTAACATTGTGTCCTTGTAGAATTTTATCTGTTGCATATTTGAACGTTTTAGTCTCACTCCAGTTTGCATGCGTGATTTCTTAACCAAACGTGTGATTTTAAACCAAAAAATATCAAGTGAACGAACTACTGAAATCCGGTACCCTGAACATACGGTAGACTAGCCTACCATTGCCAATTTATACAACGCAGGCCTAGCCTAGCCTAGCCTAGGCCTAAGTTTATAATAAACAGCATACGGGCCGCACCAAACTCAGTCAGAGGCACGGTAAACTAAATATTCTGTATTTATCTCACAAGTTTAAAGTACAGTTTATGAAACTTAAAGAAACTTACAACTTATATGGACCTCTTTGAGTTTTCCGCCTCTTCCTTTCCATCGTAGCAACACAAAGTTGCACAAAAACCTCAAGCAAACCCGAAGCAGCCAAACAATTACTGTACCGACAGTTCAGTTGTTGTACGAACGCAAGACGATGTTACCAGACAACTAAAAATTCTTTCAAAATTTTTCAACATTTGATTTATACTTTTATTATAAATATTATTCAAATAAAGCTTAGCTCAAGTATTTACTTTTTTATCGTTTGTGTGAAAAATTCCTTAAAAATAAATAATAAGATAAATAAAATTATTGGGCCATTGAGAAATGGGGAAACCATTGTTGCAGCATTTTGTTTAGCAGGCCGTTGATCGTCCGCCCTATTTCATGGGGATTCTAAAATTCTACATCCAGCATTAGTATGTGATAAGTAATTTGTATCATTTTTAATAATAATTGAAAGGGTAAAAAACCATTGTAAGGATGAAAAAAGAACAAAATTATTTGAAGCAAAGGATCGAAAATATAACATAAGAATTACCTAATCCCCTCAAAAAAATGGTAGAGTCAAGCTTCCGCCAAGATTTGAATCATGAAGAGCAGCTAAGTAGATTAAAGGTAGCGTACCCACGCCAAGTGTATGTGCCAGCAATACAATACAGCACCCACTACCAGGCTACGTAAATACGCTAAACATCAGGCATAGCCTAGCTAATTATCTCTCTACAAAATTTCGAAATTATCCATCGCTTGTTAATAAAAAAAGTCTTCCCAAAAATGGCTGAATGCTATGCAGTTGTCCAGTGGACGTCAGCAAAAGTAACGAGTTTGGGAATCATCGCCGAAAGCGAATGTCAGAGTGGAGAGTTTGAAGTTGGTGCATCAATCCAGGCAAATTACCGAAGCAGTGTGTATGAGGCGAAAATTTTGTTCATCGGAGGTGAGAAACGAAAATATTAATTAAGATTGTGTAACTGAAAATATGTTTCAAAATTGCCTCGATTATTTGACGTTATAGAGAACGAAATGGTAAAAAATTTTTCTTTAGTCTGCCAAGTGAATTTCCAGATTAGGCCAGCCTAACGTTAGTAGCCTAACGTTAGGCCTTGTTAGTAACCTAACGTTAGGCCTTAGTGGGGATTCGGCCTAAGTTACAGTGCTCCCGTTATTATAGTGTATCATATAGTGAGCCTAAGCCAACGAAGGTAGCTAGGCCTTGGCCTAAATATTACATTAGGCCAGCCCAAGCCCAGGCTAGGCTGTCATGCCGATTGTATAATAAGTTTGTAAACCCCAACGTTGGGCCTACATTTTTAGCCTAATGAGTGTACCTTTTTCTGCATTTGGTAGTAAAACTGACAATAGGGCTAGGCTAGGCCGAGAAGGCCTAGCCTAGGCCTATGTATGTTTACTGTTTAGGCCAACACAAGTCATTATGATGGTTGTACCATGAGTCAGTCGATTAACTAACTATATGGGGATTTTTTATATTCATGGCATGATTACTTTATCAAAGATTAGGATATATGCAGAGGGAGGGAAGGGGAGGCCATGCCATTCGATCAGCCATAGGCCTAGGCCTAGGTACTTTCCGCCATAGAAAATGCGTTCATTTGTTTAATTTCTTTGAAAATGTGCCATCACGCCATGGTGGTAAGTATTAAATACTATGGCGGAATGGATGTTATTTGTCCATTATAAAATGATAGGACAGGTTGGAAGTTTTCAGTTTTAAAGGTTTGTTGTTTGTCGTTAATAGGTGCTTCACAGTTGAATGAAACAGTGGATTGGATAGTTTCTTTGTAAACATACAAGTGTTAGTCACAGTGCTAACTTTATGTTGGATTATCAATAATCACGTAATTCAATCTATTCAGCCACTGTTTCTACATTTAGAATCGATGCAGCTTTTCCCCATGCACAGCTTAAAATTTAGTAATCAAGTAGTACATGTTAAGAATATTTCTCACTTTCTCAAGCCTGCTTTACACTACCAGTCAATCAATTCAACAAACCATGTCTATTTACCTGTTTGTGGTCTGACCTATGGAGCCCTAGTCTTCTTAAATGTTTTGGTACTACAGTAGCAAGGAAGTTTCTTTCCGACATAGGTTTCACGGCAGAATGGTGCGAAACCTATGGCCGAATAACACAGTATGTTCGCATACAGGCTATACAATGTGCTTCTTGTGGGAAAAACTGTTCCATGGATGGAACAATGGCTTATGAAAAGTTAGCAGTGTCGATTTTAAGGAATTAGTGATGGTTGTCCAAAGGACTTCCACTTTGTAAAATTTGGTTGTCCTGCTCAAAATAAGGTAGTAACCATTTTGGGAAGTTCGCAACCATGGAATTGATAACGCCCCGTTATCACCAGCCTTCCAAAGTGGCTTTCACTTTTAGACAACCCTCTCCCCTCCCCCCCCCCCAAAAAAAACAATAACAGATATCTACAGTATAAGAGTAGTGCTGTCTCGTGGCGTGCATTAATTAGTGTACATCATGAACATAGTTAATGTTATGATGTTCGCATTGCAGGTAAATAAATTAAACATCCCTCGGTTGAAAGCACTGGTGTTGCAACATCAGCACTACAAATTTGTGGCTTGCACGAAGGAATTCAGCTTCTCTGTGTACAGTGCAGGCCTAGTGGCCTACTAGTAGAGTTTGTACGGGGTACATATTTTGGCTTGATAGTGCTATGAATATTTCGATAAAGTGACTGTGTGGGAAGTTGTGGTGAAGTGTGTAATTACCGCACTTTGTTGCAAATCTGTTGATGCAATTTTTAAAGTTCCTTGCTTGCGCAAAATTTTCATCACTTTCCTCAAAAGATTTGGTTGTCCCGACGGACAACCTTACACAACTGTTTTTGCAAAACCTGGTAGTCCTGCAGAATTTCTGGTGGTCTCGGGCGATAGGACTACCCTTAAAATCGAACACTGGTTAGTGTTCTGGCGCGAAGAGCAGTGTTCTCGGAACAGGGAGAATTTCGACCTGCACTGTCTTCAGACATTCTTCAAATTATCCAAGGAATTTATTTAAAAGTTAGTGCAAACCATGGTAGTAAATGGTCTACTCCCACCATTTAACCATTCTTTTGTAACTTAGAAATATTGTTCATTGAAAAGAATTTGACATCACATTTACTGTATAGCCTGCTCATAATGTTTTGGTGACAGACTCAAAGTGTAGTCTTGAGCCTAAGGCTTATTTCTGACTCTTTTCTGACTCTTGTCTATTTTGGTTACTCATTTTACATGCCTCTCAATTCTGCATATTTTTTTTTTCACTTCTCTCACTTTTTTTCTTTTTTTTTTTTTTTTTAAAGTGTTGGTTATTTTTATTCCAGCATGCTGCTACTGTGGCATTCTTCTTTGTGTTTATTGATAAATGCATGTGAACACCAACTGTAAATCAGTCAAGTTTTTAAGTCCTTTCTTTTTGGGGGTTGGGTATGACTTGCCTTTTGTGGCAACTGGTAATGTAGTGGGGTCAAATAACCTGGTACCTGCTGTACCAAAAAATGGGAACATTTGGAAATTTAAGACACTAACAATTCAAGTAGCAATTAATGAGAGAAAAGTTGACATTCTTACAAACTTGGTCTAGCTTGCAGAGAAGCTAGCATATTGTTCCATATTCGCAGACAAGGATATATGTCATACAAATTATAGACATATCTTGGTAGACAAATTGAGGTGCTGGGTTGTTTTGATGGAGCAGTTTGTTTCTTTTTCTCTCTCTGTTTTATAAGTTTTATTTGTTTGGTAAACTTGCAACACTGAAATTTAGTCCTTGGCCAGAAAATCATGGTAAGACATGTATCTTGTTAGCTTTTTTGAAATATGTCTTGTTAAAATTTTCAAAATATATTACTTTCCAGAATTAGATCTGATGAGCCACAAGTTGGCATCTTTGAAGTCCAGCTATAAGTCATCTTCAACAAATTCACCGCGTGGCAGAGGGCATAGGACAGTGAAGAAGAAGGTTCTAGAAGACTTCATTCAACCTTCTGACACATTGTCAAAAGAGAAAGAAGAAAAAACAGACAAGTTCAGTAAGAAGACACAGGTATGTAACCGCTAACAAGTCAAAACATCCCTTTACTGAAGCAACCTGTAACAAAGCTTTCATATGCATGCTGTTCCTTTGAAAAGTTAGCTTTTAGTAAGTAAACTAGGGGAACTAAATCCAGTTCTGAAATGAAGAGCCTGCCCAGATGTGATTTATGAGTGCTGCAACAAAAATTTGAACAAAGGCCAAACCAGGGCTCTACTGCTAGCCCTTATGGCATTTTACTAGCTTATTCCACTAGCCAGAAGGATAATGCACTAGCCTTTAAATGCATTAGCTACAGTACAACTTACTGCACAACTGTACAGCATTTGTACTAGTCCATGCAGCTTACTGTAGTTAACTTGACACTTGCCCTAGTGAGGTTACAGATTAGACTTAAAGTGTGGACTTACATCTTTGTTAGCCTTGGGTCAAACCATTTTTGCATCAGGGCTGATTAAAGGAAGCAAATTCATGTGTGAGAGAGGAACTAAATCAACACAGTTTGGTGAAACTCCCATTCAATAGGGCATGAAGTACTTGAGGTATCAGTAAATGAAATTAGTACATTTCACATTTGTGACCCAAAGTGAGCTAGAGGCAAGCAGGGGTTACATCACATCCTTGCATTGATGAGAAATGCTTTGTTTCCTTTGTTTTTTTTTCAGTCTGCTGTGTTGACCTTGAAGTTAGTAGTGATAGGACCTTCCAATAGGGAATATATTGAGTTTGTAAAATCTCATGCCTCCCATGCAATTTCATTCTGATGACATGGGATTGTGGAGGAGAAAATTTCTTGAAAAGTTTAAAGATAAAACAAAAGACTGCTCATTAATGTGAGGTTATGATGTCATATGTGCTTGCTTCAAGTTCACTTTGTGTTGAAAATGAGAACAACACATAGGATTTCAATGCAAATTTCACCAGAATGCTTAGAATAAGCACCCCAATAACATATCAAAACTTGATTTGAGCTTAGACCTTCTTTTAAGAACATCTTCACTAGCTATAATGAGGTCCTAGGTTCTAATCCTGATGGAGTCAACCTGCATTTTACCCTGTCCAGATTTTCAGCTTTACTGATTTTATTAAGCAAATCTGCTACGACCAGACCGTAATAGCTATGGCAGTTGGGTCTGTTGACAATTTGACAGTGAGAACGTCCACATGAATTCGAAATCTTATGGTAAGAGAGCAGGAAACCTCAAAAATTTAACATTTCTTTTGTTCTGAAATATTCCACAGAATTCCTTAAAAAGAAAAGCAACAGATGACACAGGTGATGCAATTATTGCAAAGTTGCTGTGTCAGGAGTCTGAGAGCTCTGGAGATGAATTTGCAGATGACGTGGAGGCACTAGATAATGAGGAAGATTTTGTTGCAACTTTGAAGAGGGAATTAACTTCTTCCAAGGAAGAAATAAGGAGGCTGCAAAAAACCATATCAGAGCTAAAAGAACAGAATGATTTGTTGCAGAAAGGTCAGTCTAAACAATTTTCTGCAAGATCAGGTGGAATATTTATGAGTTTGACTTTGAAAATCTTGGCCAACTGTGCTGTTACTTTGCAGCTACTTCATGCCAAATTAAAGTTTACCTAAAGTCAAGAATTACAAGGATATATATTTTCAAGGTGGGCAAATGAATCACAATCATTCAAGTCCCATATCCATGGCTTCCTTCATTGCTGATGTATAGAATGATGAAATTGTTCACATAATTTCAGTAAGTTGCTTGCACAATAATTTGTGATGTCCTTCTTGTACAACTCACATTCCCTACTTTGGTTTCATTATGAAATTAAAATCCTTATATGCCCTTGAAACATTTACTTAGCACTTTTTTCTTGCTTAGTATGCTGTGTGGAGAGGCTTATAATGTCAAAACATTTAGTTAAAGTAAGACAGTAATTTGAGTAGTACTGTACTACTGTACAAGAATGACATCACTAATTGTTGAGCAATCTACCATTTTAAATGAAGTCAAAAAGCTTCAGCATTTTATATCTCAGCTCAGGAATGTCCTGTAAAGTTTCCAGTTGGACCATTTGCATTCCTGCTCAAACTTTGTAACATGTTTTGAAATGTTAGATGCTTTAAATATACTTTAGCTTCCGTCCTGTTTAATACAACTACATGCCTTGAGTAACAGCTAGGAG
Organism: Holothuria leucospilota; assembly: GCA_029531755.1. NCBI lineage: Eukaryota > Metazoa > Echinodermata > Holothuroidea > Aspidochirotida > Holothuriidae > Holothuria > Holothuria leucospilota. Next base: position 37,378 of record JAIZAY010000375.1, read on the forward strand.
AGTAAAGGCACACATAATTTACTTGCAAATTTTGATTCTCCAGTGTGATATTACCTAATGTTGTGTCCTGACTTTAGGACAGATATTATTTGTTATTAAAGGGATTTTCCAGAAAATCAATTTGGTGACTTCAAAAATTGAGACTAGCCTAGGTCAGCGTTGCAGAAACTAACACCAGCGTCACACAGTGAATAAATTTGTTCAACCATCTAGGTAAAGGGTCAGTTGGGGATGTTTTTCTGCAACAGGATTTTTTTTTTGAACAGGATAGTAAATTTGGAACTAGGTGCAGAAACATTAGGTGGGTACACATGTTACCTGTTCGAAAGGTAGTCATGTGAAATGCTGCAGTTGTGTATTGAGGTACAACTTGGTAACTATCTTGAACTCTCTTGATTTGTACATTGGAGAGTAATTGCGTATGCTCATATTTCTTTCAGGACTCCCAGATTTAGCTGTGCAGCTTCAAGCAGCCATCTCAACACTAGGGAAGGTTGCAAGGCCTAGCCATTCTGTGCTTGCCATACCTGCTACCCCCCGTAAAACCCCTCCAGCTTTGAAATTACCTGTGACTCCTGTGACTCCTCCATCTACCACACCTGAGATAGTCTTGTCAGATAGTGAGGTATGTGAATACCATTCTCCTTTTTGTTTCATAAATTGCATATAGCAGCACTGCATGAAGCACACCTCATTTTAAAGGAACCAGGATATATCATGCCGAGGTTTTTTTCCGCTTGGTGGATGTTTATTGCTCCTGCACCTACCTTAGCTGCACTGGTAATGCCAATGCCCGCACACTTTTGCAGCAGTTCTTTGACGAACTGCTTGAAAAGAGTATGCTATTAACTGTTTATATATATGATCACAATTCACAACACAAATCATAAATATTCACTAAAAGCAAGTTGATTACCATGCAGTTTTCACCACCAAAATCAGTGGTGTTTTAGTGTGTGATTCTTCTCGCTTGAAGCCCACTCAAAGAGAAAGTCTTATTGACTTACTTTGTAAAACTGAAAATCTCACAAAGCAACATTACAGTTGAAGTTTTGTCGTGTAATATGAATATACATATCAAAACCAGTCAACAGTCGAGAGGTAACTTCAAATTAAAGGCATTCTCTGTTGGATTTTTACAAGGGTCCCATGTGAAAGTGAAAAAAAATTTCAGTTCATACCCTCAAAACCCCATAGTAATACTCTTTTCCTAACTCCAGGTATCTAATACTAAAGACAATTTAATTTTGTCCAAAAATACCTCCAGTTCTCATCAAGGTCACAGGATGTTATGTGAAGTGGGCACATTGCCTCAGATTTCTTTTTTTCTCCTTTATAATTGAATGTCCTGTTGTCCTTGAAATTTGATACTGTTGCAATGTTTGAATATCTTTTCAGATGGGTTTAGCATAAATCCACACCATATGTATGGCAAAAAAAAAAACAAAAGTTGCTAAATATTCCCTACAACAGTGTCAATATCATAAAGAAATTCAATGCTTTGTCAAATTAATGTGTCGCAATGACATCACAGATTTCCCATATTGCACTTTATCTTGAGAAAAAATGCATTTCTTTCAAAATAAGTATCTTTCAGACGCTACAAGCTATTGAGATGCGGTTTTCACCTCCTAGAAGAGAAAAATTTTCTGCACTTTTTGAAGTCATTGATTTTTGTCACTGGCAAATCCCTTTAAGCTCATGAATATAGCGAAATTGGACGACCTGGGGTCACCAAGAGTCAAACTCTTAAAACTTTTTTAACAGGATGCTTCATGGTAACAAGAAGAACCATGTCCTTTTGGTGGAGCAAATGTCATCTGGGGTCACTGAATGTCAATGAGCAAAATTTCCCATGAATTCCCAAGGTCATTTATGAACACAAAACAGTACTTAAATATTTGGGATTCATGTTATCTATTAATCATTGCAACCATAATGCATTTTTGCAATTTTTACAATGTTTTTCTTTTTTCTTTAACAGAATGGTTTCATCATTGATGAAGAGATTCTCAGAAGGGCAGGGAGTGCCAAGTCTTGGGGTGCACTAGTGTGCAACCTCATGAGTGCCCTCTTCAAGAGAGAGGAGATGGCTAATGCATGCCTGACGGAGAAGCAAGCAGCCAAGACTGGCAAGAGAGCTTTGCCTGCTGACAAGGTTGACGCAGTAATACGTGAGTGTACTGTATATATACTTGGAGTTCCAAGCTGGAATGTATTTAAACTTGGCACCTAACCCATTAAATACTTTCAACAATATAAAGAAACTTATATAAGGTGAACAGTTCCATTCAAACTAGGCGAATCATTCAGTTAAAATGGCATAGCAAAAGTCATAAAATAATTCACATAAATGTAAAATCAAGCTTGTTTTGAAGGTTTTATAATTTGGATATTTTCTGGTTTTGCTTATATATATATAAGCACATTATACTTGACTGGCCACCGCCTTTGCTGGACATGCCATAGCCGAATTCAGGAGATTATGATTATTTCCTAGTGTCATCATGGTTTACCAGTTTCAAGGAATTTGCATGCATGTACTGCTGTAGTTCTTCCACATCTTAAAACTAAAAAATGCTATACTTGCTTATCTGGCTCAAAGTCAAACTGCACAATTTAATCCTCATGTAAAAAAATAAACTTTTCTGGTGCATATTTTTGTATCACAATAAAATGTGTCCGTTTCCTCTTCCAGAGCATGTCCTGAAGACATACAGCAATGCGGATGTTGCAGCCATCAGAATTAAAATGTCCACAAAGCTGCGAGATGAACGGAATGCCTTCCAGGGCTGAATTAAGCGTTTTCTTTTAATTTTTCATATCTTTGTTGGTGATGGGTTGTAAATGTGATGTAATTCAACATGAATTTAATAATAAATATTTTAACTCTTACATAGCTTGTTCATTTCATGATTCTGAGCCCCAGTTGTCTGTATGGGAATTGTTCAGTCACGACTATAGAGGTAGTTCCAACCACTTAAATAGTGGAAACAATATATCCTTTTTGCATTATGCAATAGCCATTCATAACATCCTTGGAAAGATTTTCCCACATGGGGCTCTTTTTGTATGTGTGTTCTCGTAAGGATTTTCTCTCCAGTGTCTCTTTCTTATGTTCTCATAAGAATTTCTCGCGAGCTTCTCATGTTCTCATAAGAATTTCTCGTGAGTTTCTCATTCTCGCATGCACGTTCTCGTAAGGATTTTCTCGTGAGAGTCTAATTCTCGCATGCATATTCTCGTGAGAATTTTCTCGCGAGTGTCCTATTCTCGCAAAGGCCTCCTCGCGAGTTCAAAGTGCGGTCCCAATTTCTCGTACCATTCTCGTGAGAATTTTCTCGTGAGAATCTCGCGAGTTATTTTTGTAAGGGTATCATTACTTTAGGATAATTATCTGTCGAAAATTACTTGCATTTGCCCCCCCCCCCCCCCAAAAAAAAAATATCTAACTACGCCACTGGGGATAGCGTCACCAACATGTTAACAGATCTCAAATGGGAACCACTTAAGAGCGCCGTACCAGACTTCGTCTCATCGCTATCTATAAGGAGGTTCATAACTCCATTCCCCCCACCATCCAGTTGCAGAGTAACCATAGTAAGACCACTAGACATAATCAAGGCACCCACATAATTGTTCCCCCTCCTTTTAGTAAGAGATGTTATCAATACTCGATGTACTCAAAACCGCTCGTGAATGGAATTTCCTTCCACCAAACATACGTGCAGCACGCCTAATTTTTTTTCCCACGAGGTTATGGGCAAATCCGATTTTGAAATTTTTTTCAAATTTGTTTCTAAATCATGGTTGGGGTTATTTCTAAGGTAAGGGTTACGTGGACTGAGGTTATTTGGCCTGTTCTTTCATAATCTGGCGTCAGAATTACAAAAAAATGGTTCAAAAGCTGTCATTTTGGAATTAGGGGTGTGGCCTATTTCCAAGACGCTGATTGGTCCATTGGCGTGATTTGCCCATAACCTCGTGGGAAAAAAAATTGCGCGTGCAGCACCTGATGTTTGCTCTTTGAAATCTAGCCTAGCCAACGTTAATCTTCGAAATCTAGTATCTAAGACTCACTCTAAAACCTAGGCAACTCCCCTTCCACACTGACCTGTGCGTGATAACCGATTTTGGACTCGGGTGTTTGCACAGTATGAAGCAGAAGTGTGTTTGTGACGTTATTTGCTTGGAACTCGGAACTGCTGTGATGTTAGTTAACTTGGTTGCTTACAAGCCAATATCAGGTGTGCATAGCACTATTGCACTACGTACTGTACGTACGGGAACGCGGGGGGGGGGGGGTGTACGTTTTCACACTTACTCACGTACATTGTGTATGAACGGCCCATGATGGAAATAGCTAACCACGTCCCAACACACTCGTCTTTTTTTTTTTGCTATGTCAGGCTGGCCGGTCTATGTTCTACCGCACTTGAAGGGAAGTAGTAGTGCATTGCTGTCTTTAGTAATGCATTTAGGGCCATATATCATTTATCAATGAATAGGAAATAGCACCCGAAAATCCCAAAGTAACACTCGAAATGGAATTGGGGGTGGGGGGGGGGACTATTTTTTTTTTGAAAATAGCACCCGAAATTGAAAAAAGTGTCTCGTACCCTGGAGTACAGTCAAGGTGGGTGCAGGAGCAACACTAGCCTAGGGTACCTAGGCCTAGTTCTCTCGTACACTTTGCTCCCTGAACTAGGCCTAGGCTATTGCAACACAAAGTTTTTCCCTCGTTATTACTGTGAGAGTAACATCGTCTGCTTGCGTTTCTGCAATGGTTGTTGTATGTGCGTACATGATTGTAACCATAGCTATGAACTATGTCACAATTGAACAGCAGTGCGTGCTATACAGCATACTGTACAATAGTGTGAACGTCCTAGTAACAAGATTTAGAATGTTTTAAAAAACAAAACAGGATCGTTTGTATAAATCAAAATTTTTGGTCTCTTTTTGGAGACTGAGTGCTAGTATCCTTAAAATGACGGGTCTTCTTCTTCTTCTTCTTTCGGATCACGGTGACACATCCAAAGGACTTTACTACACCGCACATGCGTCAGGGGTGCCCTAATTTGCCCTAATGAAATTGGTAATATATTGAATAGGATCTCTATGACTATCTAAACCATCAATTAAAGTAGCAGGAAGGTTATTCCAATCTTTCAGAGTACTAGGAAGAAAACTAAATTTATAACAATTAGACCGAGAGTAGAGTTGACAAAAATGGAGGTTGTGCATCCCACGAGTTTTCCGAGTTGGATGACTGAGTTTGTCCATAGGAATATTAGCCTTACCAAAAAAACCTTTCGAGAAGAGAATAAGTCTGTTTTGCTTGCGACGATCAGCTAGCGTGGGGAGATCAAGGTCCTTCAAAATAGATGTCATCGACCCTGGCTCGCGAGAAAATTCGGAGCTTACAAAACGAGCCGATCTCCTCTGGATGCTCTCTAGCTTATCTTGTAAATAAGACTGATGTGGGTCCCATACGCAACAAGCATACTCCAAAACAGGCCGAAGGAGACCCTTGTAGGCAGCTAACTTCACATCGCGAGAGCAAAATGATAAATTTCTATAAAGTATACCCAAAATCTTATTACCCTTATTGCAGATAGATTGAATGTGCTTATCCCAGTTTAAGTCGTTAGAAATCGTGACACCTAGGTACTTTATCGAGTCAACCTTAACTAACTTCACATCGTTCAAGACATAATCGAAGTTAACCGGATTTTTTTTCTAGCGAAACATAAACATATAAATGACCCATAGAGGTCAATTACCCAGGAGTTTATGTGAATTTGAGAAAGATTGAGACCATTCAAAATTTTTGATGGTGCGGTAGCCCAATTTTGACAATGGGTATATTGCTGGGATATTTAGGGATAAATCAAAAGTGACATTGTTTTCATCTGTGAATTTCCTGCCAGATCAATTAAGAACATTTCTAAATCTACCAAAGATCATTCCTAAACCTAGGAACAAATTCAGCATGAAGATAGGAATGAATTCTTCCTAAGTCCAAGATAGGAATATTTCTAACTTTTATGAAATAGAGCCCGGCCCCTGGTATGGGAATCCCCATACTAGGTCAGCAGACTGCGGACTAGAGCAACACACGTCTGCCGGTCGGCCAGATCAAAGTAGTTCTCACGTACACTTTGCTCCCTGAACTAGGTCAGCAGACTGCGGACTAGATCAAAGGTAGCCTGCATGATTCACACGGTCTATTTGTGACGTCATTTGTTTGGAACTTGGCGCTGCTTACAGTATAATGTACCCTGTATCCAGTGTACTAAAGCAGCGCAGTCGCTCTCATACCATACCGACTAGACTGTACTTGCGTGCGTGCATTGCGTGTGCGTGTGTGAATTGAACTTGGCCCCATGCGATGCACACGTACGTCGTTGTTGCCATGCAAGAGATGAAGAATATAGGTAGTTCTTCAAGAGAAGGTAAGCAACAGAGTTACAGACAGCCAAAATTCGAGCCACAGTGCTCACAAACTTGGTCAAAGTTCTTAACCAGGTGTGTATTTCAACTAAGCCTATTAGGCCTAGGGCCTACCTAGCTTTTTAGCGTTATTACAGTACTATTAATAATTTAGCGTAACCTAAGCCTAGGCCTAAGTTAGGCCTAGGCAACATCAGTTCCACCGTGCGCGTACTTAGTTATGCTTCATACTGGGACGCGCTTGGACTTTTACTACGGTGGGGACACGCGTATAGTTTTACTTTTATGGCGCCAAGAACTAGTCAAGTTTTGAGCATGAGAAGCTTAGATAAGTGTGCATCTGATCATGTCATTGTGTGGCTTTTATGGTGAGGTTTGTGAAACCGCAGGTGAAAACTGAATTTTGAGTGTCAGGAAAAGACAGTGATCAATGTAACGGATCATTTACCTTTTCTTTCAGTGTTTACTGCAAAATTTAAAAAAAAAAAAATTGTTCTTTTGAACATCTTGACCTTTGACCTCTGACCTTTGACCTATTATGCTGAGGGTACTGGAGGCACAAATTCCAAGGACTGTGCACCCCCACACCAAGTTTGGGGTCAGTAGTACCTTCAGTTTTGAGTGAGCGCACGGCACACTTTTGACCCCAAAATTGTCGTTTGACCTTCTGACCTCGTGACCTTTGACCTCAGAAGGTCAAGTGTAAAGTTGCATAAAGTAGGTGTCCATCAGAAGGTTATGCAAAGAAATGAGGATCGTTAAATGTTTCGTTCAGCTTTTATAGCCAGATTTAAAAATTTGCTTATTTTGACCTATTGTGACCTTTGACCTCTGACCTTTGACCTATCATGCTGATGATATTGGAGGCACAAATTCTAGGGGCCATGCACCCCCTCACCAAGTTTGGGGTCATTAGTACCTTCAGTTTTAAGTGAGTGCGCGTCACACTTTTGACCCCAAAATTGTCGTTTGACCTTCTGACCTCGTGACCTTTGACCTCAGAAGAGCAAGTGTCAAGTTGTGGCAAGAGTGCTTCAATACGAAAGCTATGTCAAGAAATCAGGGCCATTTACTGTTGCATTCAGGTTTTATAGCCAGATTTGGAAAATTGCTTATTTTGACCTTTTTTGACCTTTGACCTTTGACCTATCATGCTGAGGGTATGTCAGGCACAAGTTCCAAGGACTATGCACCCGCCCACCAAGTTTGGGCTCAATCTTGTTCTTAGTTTAGGAGGAGTTCGCGACACACTTTTGACCTTGTGAATGTCATTTGACCATCAGAGCCTTTGACCCAAATTTTAGGCATATTTGGTCACATGACCAGGAAACAGGACCTTCACCACTCCATTTTGCCCCACCCTTGAGTAGCGGTCATAAAGCCCCAAATTTCCCTACCATGCATTTCCATGGTTATGGTTGCTGTGGCGACTGGCAGGGGGAAACGTGTGCACTTTTCAATGGTAAACGAAGCACAATATCTCATCCCCCACATACTACGTATGTGGGGATGAGATAATAATAATAATAATAATAACAAGAGGGCAATCAAGGAGTTGCTGATCTCATCCCAATACATCCTTTTGCTTCTTCTGAGTCTGGTGTAGCAGTCTGGAATTTTATTGTAATGGGAACACTTAGGGGAAACTGGGAAATGGGATGGGTTTTCCAAATCCGTTTTTTTGTTGAGTTTTTTTTAAAAATCTTCCCCCTTTCGGGTCGGAAAAAACCCCAAAATTTTCCACCCTGGAAATTAAAAAGGGTTTTAAATCGCGGACTAGGGAAAAAAAAATTTTATAAGTTTAAATTTCGTAAAAAGGTCCCAAAAAACAAAACGGTTTTAAATGGGACTACGCGTGTCCGATAAAAGCTTTTTTTTCCCGGTGTGACGCCCAAAAAAAATTTTTTTAACATTTTTTTTTCATAAAACCTCTGTTTCAATCATATATTTACACTGGTTGGCAAATTTTTTTCTCTCCCCGGGGGGACCAAGAGGGAGAAGATTTTAATAAAAACTCGAAAAAATGGGGATCGGAACCGATCCAAAGGTTCGTTTGTATTTTTACTGGGGCTTTAAAGGGTACCCGCCAGCTTCCGGTTCTGATTGAAATTGTACTTAGGGCACACAACCACACCCAAAACTATGGGCCCCTAGATACTACTTTTGACACAAGGGACGGTGCCCTTAAAAACCAAATAGGGGACGGCGGGGACTTGCCCTTAAAACCCAAAATTAAGACGCTTACGATCTGTGAGGGGCCGTAATTTCCCCCCTCTATAGCCCTTTAAATGCTTTGAAAAAATCACGCGGACGTCATTTTGTGGGGTAAAACACTAAAAACTATATGTGGGGGAAGGTCTTTCCCACAAAAAAGGGTTTTTTTAACCCAAACCTTAAGGGGGTCATTTTATTGGTTTTTTGTTTAAAGTCGATTCCACCGCGTATCTAGCCTGATGCAAAGATGACGTAATTCAAAACCGAACCGTAGGGGGCCCTTTAAAGCGTTCTCTTCCCTTTCTTTTTACACAACTTGGGGCGCTATCAACGGGGCGCGGAACACACCTTTTCCGCGCCTCAGCAACTTAAATGAAAAACTTAAATCACAATGTCGATAACATAAAAGGCACCAACGCGTACCGTGTAGGAGGATTCGAGGCACATATTGCCAAAAAACAAACGTGCTTGCACGCTTGGTTAGCTTTCCTTTTATGCGCCTTGGTGTTTTTGTTTTCAAAAGGACCTTTCAACCCCGTTGTGCAGGAAAATCCCGTCACATGTATGGGCATTTTACTGTTTAGTGACGGTGCTATCGCGAATTTTCAATCAACGAGTCTCGATGTATTCGAAATTGTTTAACCCCTCGTCCTTTGAACAGGCAAAGGAAACCAAATCCTAAAATCAAGAAAAATTTGGTTTAAAAATCTTTTGGTCACCAATCATAGTGTAAAAATTTTTCCCCCTTAAATTTCAACAAAACACTAAGACCTAATGAATTAGTAAAAACGGTTGCTTTAGCGTGTAAAACAATGAAAACTTTCGTTACAAATTTCTTTTCACTTCTAATACGCGTCCTTCCCGGGACAGTGGAATCGACCCTTTAGTTTCCCAAAACCTAAAATCACGTGAAACCTTTCCCCCGGGCGGGGTTCAATCCGAGGGGGGTATTCCGCATTTAGGGGCGTCCCCTCCAGTTATACTCAGTGGGTTTAAAACAACGAAACACACTGCATGAACGGGGGTGGATTTCGGGTCACGGTTAGTAGAAATTAGGCGCGGTATAAAAATTTTTTTGAAAAAATCCGCTGGCCCGCATTTATTGGTTTTTAAATTGCCATGATAAAGCCTTTTTTTCCGCCATTTTCCTCCAAAAGGGAGCCGTTCTCCATTGTGCAAACATATGCATAAAAGGGCTATATTCATTGCCCTTTTTTTATTGTTCTTTTTTGGGGGGAACGCCCTTTTATATCCCCTTTAAATTTTTTAATCAAAGGGGCGGGGGCCCGGGGGGCAAAGATGCTGGGGCGGCCCCAGGTTTTATTGTTTGGGGGGTTTTCAGCCATTGAAGAAATTCCCGAGCCTACCCCCAAACCCTCCCCCCCCCCCCCGTGTCAAACCTTCATTTTTGGGGGTTCTCATTTTTTGGACTTTATTTTTCCCCTCCCAAAACGTGCGGGGCCCTTTTTTTTTTGGGGGCAAGCATCCATTTTGTCCAAAAATGTACAAAAGGGGTTTTCCGTGCCCGTGATTGAAAATTCGCTTAAATTTCTTGTGCGTTTTGGCCCTTCAAAAAGCCTGGGGCTTGTGTTTGACCCTCACATTAAAACCCTCATAGAGGGGGGTTTTATGTGACGTCCCTTCCCCAATGGGTTCCCAGGCCTGAAAGGGGAAAACACCAACAGTAAGGGGTTTTTCCCGCACGCCTTTGGGGGACGAGGTAAACCGAGTCCGGTTTTTTTGGGGAAATTGGGATCCCCCCGGTTTTGAGACAATAAAAGTCAGACCAAAATTTTGGGTTTATTCCTCTTCTTCCAAAAACCAAACCCAAAATGTGTAAAACTTTCATTTTTTTCAGTGTATAGGTTTAAGACCTTTTGTTGTGGAAAAGCAGGTCAGTGTTTAACCAAACAGAATGCCGGTTCTCAATAACAGGAAAGGCTAGAGGTGGGGAGAATTTCCTGGAAAAAATATAAAAAAAAATGCAAATTTTTGAACAAAGGGATAAAAAAGGGGAATTTGGGGTTTTGGGGTTGGTTGACTAAAGCCCTTTCACCGTCAAAAATTTTGGTTTCTCCTTCCCCCAAATTTTCCCGGAAAAAAAAAACGCTCTGTAAAATGGCAAAAAATTTCAGTCTTTTGCTTTAAAATTTGATCAAATATTGCACCAATTTTTTCCAAACTTCAAAGGAGATGGGACCCCATACCCTTGGTTCTTCTCCCGGAAACATTCCGAAAAAAGTGCCCATCCCCACCTCAATGGAAACGAGTACAGGGTTTTCTACTTTCCTGGGGTTGGGCTGTTAGTGGCCCCCCTTTCCCCCTCAAATTTAAAGCATGGTATGGGAAAGGGAATTTTCTATTTGACCCCCGGGGGCATATCAAAATCATTAACAAAAATAAATGCTTGGGGTTTCTACAAAGAAATTTTCCACTCGTTTAAAGGTGTCAAGGAAACTTTCCTACCAAAAAAGGGTATTCCCTTTAAACTGGGAAAACTTTTTGGGCCATATGGGGCCTTTCATCAAAAGTAGGGCCCAAAACTCGAGAATGTTCAAAAACGTTCAGGGGCCCTTGGGTTTGTTTCAAAAAACTATAATTTTCGGGGTAAACCATGGCGTAGCTAAGGGGGGGGGGCAAAGGGGGGGGCGCCGGGGCCCCCCCCAAAAGCCTCCGAAGGCCTTGTCGGAAATTTTTAGTCTCTTTTAATTAAAATAAAAACATCCACTTGAAACACTTACAACACTTTTTTTTGTTTTTAACAAATTCACATCAAACGTCAACGTTGGAAAACCAAAAAATCAAAATCTCAAAAATTTTTCCCAAAAAGGGAAAAAAAAAAAAAAAAAGGTTCCCCAAATTTTACATGCCCGGTTATGGTATCAAAAAACTTTTGGATAAATTTCGTCGAAAATTGCTTGGGATTTGCCCCCCCCCCCCCAAAAAAAATATCTAGCTACCGCCACTGGGGTAGGCGGTCAACCAAAAAAGGGTTAAAAAGATCTCCAAAAAGAAAAACCACTTAAGAGCGGGGCCGGGGGCCAGAAATTTTGTCTCACGGCTACTATAAAGGGGGGGTTCATAAATCCAAAATTTTCCCCCCCCCATCCTTCAGAGTAAACCCCAGTAGGGCCCCTAACTAATCAAGGGGGACCCCCTATTTTTTCCCCCTCCTTTTAGTAAGAGATTTTATCCAAAAATCGATTACTCAAAAACCCCTCGTGAATTGGGAATTTCCTTCCCCAAACATACGTGCCGCACCTGATGTTTGCTCTTTGAAAAACTAGCCTAAGCCACGTAAAAACCTTCGAAATCCAGTATCTTTAAGGGGGTTTACTCTAAAATCTAGGGAACTCCCCTTCCCACCTGATCCTTCGTGAATTCCCTTTTTGGCTCGGGTTTTGCACATATAGGAACGAATGTGTTTGGGAAAGTTTTTGCTTTTGGGAAATCCCGGGCCGCGTGATTTTAGTTAACTTGGGTTTCTTAAAGCCAAAATTTAGGTTGCATAGCCCCTATTACACTCCTCTGGAAAGACGGGGGAAAGGGAGGGGGGGGGGTAACGCTTTCCCCACTTACTCACGTCCCTTGTTTTATGAAAGGCCCTTTAAAGGAATACTAACCCAAGGGCCCAAAACCTTTGCCTTTTTTTTTGGGTGTGTCAGGCTTGGGGCCGGGCTTTGTTCTAAAATGCACTTTAAGGGGAAATATTTTTGGGTTGGGTGGGCCGGGGGTTTAAATAAAGGGATTTAAAGGGCCCTTTTACAATTTTCAAAAAAGGAAATAGGCCCCGAAATCCCCAAAATTTAAAACTCGAAAATTTTGGGAAATTTTGGGTGGGGTTGGGGGACCCATTTTTTTTTGAAAAATAGCGCCCCGAATTGAAAAAGTTTCTCGTACCCTGGAGTACAGTCCAAAGTTGGGGGGCAGGAGCAAAACCCGCCTATGTACCTAGGCCTGTTTCTTTACGTACCTTTTCTCCCTGAAACCCAAAACTAGGCCTAGCTAAATTTCAAACAAAATTTTTTTTCCCCGCGTTATTACTTTTAAAAGGGAACATCGTCCCCGCTTGCGTTTCCCGCAAAAGGGATTGGGTTTTATTTTGCGTACTGGGTTGTAACCATAAACTATCAACTATTTCACAATTGGAAAAGGGGGATTTCGTGCTTACACAATTGTAAAATATGTGAAAGTCCTAGTAAAAAGATTTAGAATGTTTTTTTAAAAAAAAACAGGAAACGTTGTATAATCAAAAATTTTTGGTCTCTTTTTTGGGGACTGAGTGCTAGTATCCTTTTAAAAAGACGGGTTTTAAACTATAAATGACCCATAGAGGTCAAATTAAACCCCGGAGTATTGGAATTTTAAAAGATTGAGACCCTTCAAAAATTTTGATGGGTTGGGAGCCCAATTTTTGACAATGGGTTATTTCCCGGGATATTTAGGGAAAATCAAAAATACATTGTTTTCATCTGTAAATTTCCTGCCAGATCATTTTAAAAAAAATTTCTAATCTACCCAAAAATCATTCCTAACCCTAGGGAAAAAGTTCAGCATTTAAGGGGAAAGGAAAGAAATTTTTCCTAAGTCCCAAAATAGGAATATTTCTAAATTTTTTGAACTAAAAGCCCGGGCCCCCGGGGTTGGGGGAAACCCCATACTAAAATCCGCAACCCGCGGACTAAGCAACACCGTCCCGGGGGGGCGGCCCGATCAAAGGTTTCTCACTTTTAAAATTTGCTCCCTTAAAATGGGCGGGATACTGCGGCCTAGATTTTAAAGGGTTTTTTTGCCTGCATTATTTCCCCAAAAGTTTTTTTTGTGCGTCAAATTTTTTTGGGAAATTGGCGCCCGCTTACATAAATGTACACTGGGGGGCCAGTTTAAATAAAAACAGGGGCGGGGCCTCTCAAACACCAACCGACTAGACAGTAAATTGCGGGTGTGCATTGCGTGTGCATGTGTGAATTGGGAAATTTTGGGCCCCCGCGTAGGGAAACACACCCTACGTACTCGGGTTTTTGCCATGCAAAAGGGGAAAGAAATAGGGATTCTTCAAAAAAAGGGAAACAACAGAGTTTTCAGCCGCCCAACCGTGATGAACCACAGTGGGGGTCACAAAAATTGGTCCAAAATTCTTAAACCCGGTGGGGTATTTCACAAGGCCCATTAGGCCCAGGGCCTAAACTAGGGTTTTTGCGTTATTACAGCTATTAAAAAATTTTTGCGTAACCCACCTAGGCCTAACATCGTTCCCCCGTGCGCGTACTTAGTTACTTCCTAATGGGGAAAGCGCTTGGGCTTTTTTAAATTCGGGGGGGAAAACGCGTATAGTTTTTTTTCTTTTTATGGGCCCCAAGGCCCCAGTCATCTTGACACGGGGTGATCGCAGTTAAATCTGGCCTGGGGGTTTTTTTCTTAACTAGGGGGTCAAGTTTTAAACAAGAAAAATTTGACAATGTGCATCTTCAGGGGCATTGTGGGGGCTTTAATGTGGAAGGTTTTTTTTTTAAACCGCAGGTTTAAAAAAAAATGAATTTTTGGGGTTTGGAAAAGCCCGTGAAACCCAAAGTAACGGACATTTACCTTTCTTTTTAGTTTTACTGCCAAATTTAAAAAAAAAAAAAATGTTCTTTTTAACATCTTGACCCCTTTGACCTTTTGACCCTTTAACCCACCATGCTGAGGTCTTTTAGGCCAAATTTTCCAAAGGGGCTGTGCACCCCCCTAAAACCAAATTTGGGGGCAAATTTTTACCTTCAGTTTTGAGTGGCGCACGGCACAACTTTTCACCCCAAAAAAGGGCGTTTTGCCTTCTGACCTCGGGCCTTTGACCTCAAATCAAATGGGGAAAGTTTTCATTAAAATAGGTGTCCTCGAGGTTTTGCGAAAAATGAGGTCGTTTTAAAAGTTTCGTTTTAGCTTTTAAAAAGCCAGTTTTTAAAAATTTTCTTATTTTGACCTATTGGGGGCCCTTTGGGCCTCTGAAATTTGACCTATCATGCTGATTATTTTTGGAAGCCCAAAATTTTAGGGGGGCCCTGCACCCCCTCACCAAGTTTGGGGTCTTAGTAAAAATCATTTTTTAGGAATGCGCGCAACTTTTTACCCCAAAAATTTTCTTTGACCTTTTGACCTCGTGAAACCCTTTGACCCAGAAGAGCCCGTGTTCCCAAATTGTGCCCGAAACGCTTTAATAGAAAGCTATGTCCCGGAAAACAGGGGCCATTTTCTGTTTCTTCAAGGGTTTTTTAAACCAGATTTGAAAAAATTTCTTTTTTTGAACCCTTTTTTTATGGTTGACCTTTGAAACCCTTTTAAACCCATCATGCTTTATTATTCAGGCCCCAAATTCCAAAGGGCTATGCCCCCCGCCCACCAAATTTTTTGGGGTCAAACTTTCTCTTAAATTTTTGGGGAGTTCCCGGGGAACACTTTTTGACCTTGTGGAAAAGTCATTTGACCATCGAGGCCTTTTAACCCCAAAATTTTTGGCATATTTGGGGCCCCATGACCAGGGGGAAAAAGGACCTTCACCACTCAAAATTTTTCCCCACCCCTTTATTTTCGGTCAAAGCCCCAAATTTCCCTACCTTCCTTTCCATGCTTTGGTTGCTGTGGCGACTGGCGGGGGAAAATTTTTCACTTTTCAATGGGGAAAAAAAAAAAGCACAATTCTCTCCCCACATACTACTATGGGGGGGGGGGGGGGGAGAAAAATTTGCTTGTCATACATGAAAAACAATTTAAACCCCGGGTTTATTTCGTAACATTGTTCATGGTTGGGGGTTTTTTACAGTAGGATAGGGAAAAGTTTTCCACTTTCTGTAAAAATGCCAAACCGAAACCAAAATTTTAAAACCCCAGAAATTTAGAAAAGGAAAAGCAAAAAACCTGTTTCAAAGTTTAAAATTTTTTCTTTTCCTTTAATTTTAAAAAAATTTTCCTCAAGTCATCCCCACCGTAAAATGGCAGGAGGGAAAGGGCAGGGGGATACCCTATCCC